>VYZR01001358.1:165059-175797 GCA_013400675.1 Oxylabes madagascariensis | reverse complement strand
TTTGATTTTAAAGGTAAAAGCAGTCAGTTCCTTATTAAAGTATTTGAGTATTTCCCAGAAATAATTGGCAGAATTTTACAGTTCTCCAATTGACAAAACTTTTAGCCATGTGGTTCCATGTGGGACTGAGTCAAGAAATAAAGTTGTATCAGTGAATCCCAGAGCTGGTCAGGCTGGAAGGGCCCACAGTGGGACATTTGACCCCACGTCCCTGCTCCTGCAGGGCCATCCCAGAGCACAGGGTGCAGGACTGTGTCCAGAGGGCTGTGGAATATCCCCAGTGGGGAGACTTCACCCTTCCCTGGTCTCTGTTCAGGGCAGAAGTCGTGCCTCCTATGCAGGGGGAGTTGCTGGGCTCTGTCCCTGCCTGTTCCTCTGATGCCACTGCTGGACCTGGAGCGGAGCCTGGTCCTGCTCTGACCCTCCCTGAACACAGGGACACCCAGGGACACACAGGGACACACAGGGACACACAGGGACAGGGTTGAGCCCCTCGAGGCTGGGGCTCCTCTCGAGGCTGAACAGTCCCAGCACCCTCAGCCTTTTCTGGGCAGGGAGGTGCTCCAGGCCCTTCTGTATATGTGTCACTCTCCACTGGACCTGCTCCAGGAGCTCCATGTCCCTCTTTTACTGGGGAGCCCTGAGCTGGACACAGTTAGAAATGATGGACAAGTATCAGAGAAATGCAATTGAAAGTATTCAGCAGAAAACAGTACGCTATATAAATGTAATAAGTGATCCAAATACCTAAATGTTTGTCTTGTTTTCAGCTTGGGTAGAGTTGCAGTGCTGGGTAATGTTGATAACACCCTGATGTTTTAGTTGTTGCTAAGTCATGCTTACGCTAAATCAAGGATGTGTCAGCTTCTCATCATTTCAGAAGGAATTCCTGGCTGTGAGGGTGTTGAGGCTCTGGCGCAGGTTTCCGAGAGAAGCTGTGGCTGCCCCATCCCTGGAAGTGTTCCAGACCAAGTTGGACGGGGCTTGGAGCAACCTGGGATAGTGGAAGGTGTCCCTGCCCATGGCAGGGATTAGAATGGGATGAGCTTCAAGGTTTCTTAAGGAGCTGGGAGGGGACGCAACCAGGACAGCTGACCCAACTGGTTGAAGGAATATCCCATACCCTGTCATGGTGAGCAATAAAATGGGGGTGTTACCCAGGGGTGGGTGGACACTGCTTCAGGGTCTGCAGAAGGTGGTGAGCAACTGCACTGTTCATCACTTCCTCTGTATATTCTTTTATCATCGTTATCATCATCATCATCATTTTCCCTTCTCTTTCTGTCCTATTGAGTTGCCTTCATCTCAGCCCACAAGTGCTGTGTTTCCTCTGAGTTCTCTTCCCCATCTCACCAGAGAGGAGAGAATGATAGCCTGTGAGGTGTTAAACCACAACAATGTTGAAGAGACTGTTTTAGGGTTGTGGATTATTGACTTCATCAGGCTTACAACTGGGACCAGAAAGGTAGTATTTGGTACTGTAAAGCCTTTTCAAGATTTTATAAATCTTCAGAAGCAGTTTGCCTCATGGTGCTGTTTTAGGTAATCTATCTTTCCTTCATTTTGCAGTTAAATGGTTTAGTTTTGAGAACCCTGGCTTATCTTTGCCACCTCCCAGAGATGTAGAAAGCTTTACAAAAACATCCGGAATTTGTGTTTCTCTTGTGATGTATTAAAAAATGACAAGATGATGGAAGTAAAATAAAAAAAAACTCAATGTGAATGAAATCCAGTCTATATGTTGAAGCATTTAGGCAAATTTCTCTTCATGCCTGTAAGCATGCCAGGCAGAACTAGTACTGTTGCAGCCATCTGTGGCTATCCTGTTGGCTTAAACAGGAATTTTCATGGAATCATGGAATCCTAGAATGATTTGGTTTAGAAGGAATTTCAAAGCTTATCTTGTTCCAACCCCTGCCATGGGTGGGGACACCTTCCACTATCCCAGGTTGCTCCAAGCCCTGTCCAACCTGGCCTTCATCCCTTTTAAATGTGGAATTTTCTTCCTTTTATTCTGTTTTTTTATTTTCTCCTGTGATGTTCTGAAGAAGCCGAATCTGAAATATTCTATCCACGCTGTAGCAGTGTCTATTCTTCTATGTTTTCTGTTAACTTCAGATCTGAAAAGAATATAGTAAGGAAAGCTTCTAAAGGAGTGCAGCATAAGTTACTTTATTTTGCTTGTTAAAGGAGTTAAATATGATCTTGTAATTGTGAAATATACATAAATATAAAATTAGGTTTAAGAAAGTAATATTACCGATATTGTGAACATACTGTTTCATACAGCTAGAAACTTCCTGTCCCTCTGTGCTCCCAGGCTCTTTACCTATTTAGCATTTTAGTCTGATGTTTATGATCAGAAATAATATTTTCCTTTAAAATGTTTTAACTTGAGTGTGTTGGAGCCAATACTTGGCACCTAATGTGACACTGCCCTTGCAACTGAAAAGAATGTTACGAGCCTGTTACATGGGGTTGGTTTTCTGGAGGACTTGCCAGCACACAAGAGAACTTCAGGAAGTGTCTTAGGTCACATATTAATGTGCGGATTTCTCTTGGACATAGTGACCTTGGTCTCCCTGGTGGAAGATTCAGATTAATCACTGATGTTTTGGACATACCTCTCTTCTCCTGACTATTAGACAGTAATGGCAGATGGCAGCCACAGAAGGTTGGGGTGGTAGAAAATTGAAAACAAGAACTACACTAAAGTTTAAGAATGGAAATTTTATGAATTTTGGTTTATTTAATGTGATGATGAATGTACACTTGTTTCAGGGTTTTTAAAATGGTTTCTTTGCATGTTACCTCTGGTTAACTCATGTGAGCTTAAAAACTTCATGGTCAGCTTCATTCATTCTGATAAGAACAGTGGATGAAATACATCGTGATGAAGGGTTATTAATGTAACATGAAATTTTTGCTAAGAAGGCTGCAGTTATAGTACTTTTTATTATAAGAAATCTCTGCTTAACACTGAGTGGCATTAGTGCCCTTGCCCATGACGTGGCAGTAATAGCCCTGCAGTTGTCCCAATGAGGGAGCATTGGTTTGTTACATAGTCTGGCTCTATAATACATTTGAAGTAAAATACTCATTGGATGGCTTGAAATTTTGTAGGGCTAAGGGTACTTGAAATTCTTTTAATTGGTTATACTTTAATGTTTTGCATTCAAATGGCTTACAGGTTTTTATCATTTTTATCATCACCTTGAACCTTGCAGACTACAAGGTTGGAAACTAAACTTTCTCAATTTGTCTGTTTTCTTTAAGAAGGTGTGTTGTAATTGATTTTTGATTTAGGCATTAATTAAAAGAGGAAATAAGGGCTTACCTTTTTTTAAGTAGAACTTACTATATTTTTTCCTGTATAACTCAAAGCTTTGACCTGTTAAATGAATAATTTGATGAAATGCTTAGTCTCTGCCATAAAAATTCAAGAAACACTCAAAAAAATGAACTGCTAGGCAGGCATTTGGGGATGAATCTAATTCTGTGTGATGGGGAGGGGCTGCTTCTTATCCCTGTGGAATGAATGTATCAAGAGCCCAGATGTGATAAACACGAAGGTTTTGTCCTTTCCTCTGACTTTGTACACCAATAATGCTGAGTCTGCAGCATCTCTGTTTCAGTTTTGATGCTTTTCTTAGGTTTTTTTCCAGTTTTGTAATACAGTCCCATGAGCAGTGGCAAGGGTATAAGGACTGATAGACTTGCTGGAGAGGGATGAGGGGAGTCCTTTAATCTTCCTCTGATTCTCCTTCTCCTCTAATCAGTATTTGGGCATGTAGCTGGTCATCTGGTTTCACCAACACTGCTATAATTAGGAAAAGGAATTTCAGATGCAGTAGTTTAGTACTGGAGTTAATTCTTTTTAGTGCTGTAAGTGTGAAAATGGCTCTGCATTTGAGGCCCAATCATCAAAGTTTAAGCAATGTGATAATGAGTGTTTTTTCAAGCAGGCTTTGGGGACATTACATTGGCTTTATACATTATGACTTCCTACTGAAGCTGTACATGCATAATGTACAGTTGTGGAATCAGAGAATGGTTTGGCTGGAAGGACCTTAAAGACCATCCAGTTCCAACCCCCTGCCATGGGGACAGGGACACCTTCCACTGTCGTAGGTTGCTCCAAGCCTCCTCCAACCTGGCTTTAGACACTTCCAGGGATGAGGCAGCCACAGCTGCTCTGGACACCCTGTGCCAGGCCCTCACCACCCTCACAGGGAAGGATTTTGTTCCAATACCTAATCTAAACCTACTCTCTGAAATAGCCTTGTGTATTAAAATATGATCAAACCTGTTATTTGTTGTTTTTCTCTCTGCAGCTGGCCTGTGGACAGTGTTCACGCTGGGCGGGGTGGGCAGCAAAGCATCGGCGCAGCTGGAGCAGTGCTCCCCTCTGGCCAGCCAGAGCCTGCTGCTGCTGCTGGTCCTGGCCAACCTGACCGATGCCCCAGACACCCCCAACCCCTACAGGCAAGCCATCATGTCCTTCAAGAACACTCAAGGTTTGTGTCTGTTCTTACTTCTGAGCCTGAGCTCATGAAATGGAATTTTAAGGTGCTGTGAGTGCTTGGAGGTTCTCTTTCCAAGATTTGTTGTCCTTCCAGCGCGCCCATGGAAGAGCAGTAATAACACTTCTTTATCTGGGAATTTTGAAGTGGGGCTCCTCAGCTGCTGTAACTTAATGGTGGGGACAGAGTGAGGATACTTTATCCTTCTGACTTGCATACTAGAAAGCTTCATAATCCTGGTGCAGTTTACTTCCTGGGCTAGAAGTTCTCGAGGGTTTCTACTGACCTTGATGATTCTGTGACTCTATAATTTCATAAAATATACATAAAACTAACCCATAAGTAGTTTGGTTATCCAAGAGTCTGCAGGAGTCCCCTAAAAATTTGTAGCACTTTTTGTCCTGGAGTCATGGTCCTTAGAGAGAAGGTAAATAATTAAATTGCTGCCTGGGTTGGCCAACTGTATTCTTGTATTTCAAATGTAAGGAAAAAATGTTTAACATAAACACTTCCATGAGTTTTGTATGTATGTTCAGGGTTGTGTGGGTGCTGTCTGGATTTGGAGAAGGCAGGTTCCAGTCTATGTGTCAGATAACTGCAGGTGCCATGTGGCACTGACTCACAGCAGGTCTTGTTTGGGACATGGGAATGCCCTGACATGGCTTGTGCTCTGTAGATAGCTCAGTACACATCCTGTGCCTTTCACAGAATCACAGGATCATTTAGGTTGGAAAAGCCCTCCAAGTCCAACCATTCCCCAGCACTGCCAATGCCACCACTACCCCATGTTCCCATCCACACGGCTTTTAAATCCCTGCAGGATGGGGACTCCACCATTTGCCATGTGTACTTTATCCATGCTTAAATCTGAGTCTGAGCCTTGTGGTTTTACCTTTCATTGACTTTCTGCAGGTTGGCACTGTGCACAAAGCTCAGGAGCTGTGTGACAAGCTGTGAAGCCACAGTAATATCCTGAGTTATGCACTTTATTCTGGGGAGTTTTGTATTCCTTTATCCATTAAGTTTTAACCAGGTTGAGCTCTAAATTAATTCACCATTACCTAGGAAAATTTATTGGGTTGTGAAGGTGGAGGATTGTTCTCATAAGAAGAATTCTGAGTCCTAACATGCTTCTTTGATTTATTGGGTACCATTTACAGGTGGTTGAGATCAAATTGTTGATAAAGTTTTTGTTTGTCATGTCTTTAAACTGCAAGCTTCCTTTAATGTTGCCTTTTGGTTGACTTTGTTTCATGCCGTCAGTAGCCAGTAATGTATTTCAGTAAAGGGCGTTATACATATATCATTATAAAATTTTGAAAGAACTTATTTTGTGTCAAATGTAGCATGAAAAGCTGTATTTTCTCTACATGTGTACGTTGATAGAATGACTTATTGTTTCCCAGAAACTTGTTCCCGCTAGCAATACTCATAATTGAGCTAAAATTTGATTTCTGTGAGCATTCTAAGGCACTTGTAAGAGGAAAGTAATGTGAAAAAAAGAGGCTGGTTGCTGTCCTAATATATACTATAAAAGGAAAATTGGCATTTTTGTTAAAATAATTTCTGTAATTTAATTGGGACAAAACTAGAAGAATTCAGGATAGGGTTTTTTTTTTGTACATGGTCTAGAATAGTTTAATTTTTCTGTTGATCAGTTTAATGTTCTGCAGAATAATACAGGATATGCTGGTGTTGCTGGTAAGTTTCTGTAATTCTGTTTAGATTTTTGTTTTACTGGACTTTTTAGTATCCTTTAATAAAACTGATAGTGAAGTGCCATAAATCCCGGTGGCACAGCTTAAATGTCCACAGAAGTGAAGCTGCAAAGCCAAGGGGAGTTTTTTAGCTAATGACCTGTGGCACCAAGGACTGAATTGTTCTGATTTTGCTGTCTACATCCAGGTTTTCCCTCCTGAAGGGAAATTGCCCAAAGCAGAAGGGTTTTAAACCAGCGAGTCCCTAGTCATGGTCAGTAGTTGAGGAAGGCCAGGTTGGAGTCTCTCCTGCACCCGTGGGTGCGTGGTTATTGGACAGGCAGGGTTTCCATTGCCGTGGGGCTCCATCTCCATGCGGTTCCCAACTCCTGCAGGCAGGAGTCCTGTTTGCTCCACGGCCTCCTGCTGCCTCCAGCTCAATGGCTGGAGCTGTCCCTCCGTGCCCTGGCCAGGAGAAGTGGTGGCTCCCCGGCACACTGTCTGCTGGGCCCCACAAAACCAGTGGCAGCCAGGGCTCCTGCAGGGCTCCTGCTGCAATTCCAAGCACTTTTTCCATCCAAAGTGGGTGGAAATGTTGTTCAAAATACGTGACGACTGCCACGCTCTTCTGTGCTGAAAGTTACTTAGCAAATTTCAATAAGAATATGGGCTTAAAATCATAGAACCACAGTGTGGTTTGGGTTGGAAGGACCTTCAAGATCACCCAGTTTCAACTCTTCTGCCGTGGGCAGGGACACTTTCCACTATCCCAGGTTGCTCCAAGCCCCATCCATCCTGGCCTTGGACACTGCCAGGCATTCAGGGGCAGCCACAGCTGCTCTGGGCACCCTGTGCCAGGGCCTCCCCATCCTCATAGGGAAGAATTTCTTCCTGATCTCTCATCTAAATGTCTTCCTTTCCTGTTTAAAACCCTTCCCCCTTGTCCTATGGTTATTTGCCCATGTGAAAATTCTCTCACTCTCCATCTTCTTCAAAAGCCCCCTGGAAGTACTAGCCTTTTCTGTTTCCACAGGGAATTTCTAGAACTTAGAGATCTGTGCAGATAGACATTTTTATTGAAACTAGTAAAAGTTCTGTGAACAGAAATCTGTTTTATTTTCGCTTCCAGCCCTGGCACAGTATGTATTGTGATTATGAACAAACTGCTGTTACTTTAAGGGGTGTCAGACAATAGGATGGGATGTACATCAGTTAACCTACCAAACTCCCCACCACACACCTCCAAAGTCCTGACACCTATGTTTCACTGAGATATCACAGTAATCCTGACCTATGCACATCCACCCTTCATGCCAGGAATGGGATGGATGGGAGATACTCCGCTTTAATGCCAGAGAACTAAACCTGTAAGTTTGGTGTGCAGGGTTTGGAAGTTAATCGTTGATGTATCAATTTCAGAGAAGATATTGTGGCTGCCCCGGGGGAGGGACAAAATAGAGGGACAAAATTGTTTTACAAAAAAAGGTGAATGTTTTGTGCAGATACTGGGATCTTACTCAAGCTCATATGGCAGGACAACCTCAGCTTTTTGGCACAACTAAAGCTTTATGAGACTCTGTAATGGTTTATGACCATAACATAACATGATCTTATCTTGGTGATAAGAATCACGGGTGATTTTTGTTTCCTCCCTTCTGTGGGGTATTAAATATTTCCCCCAGAGATTTTATACAATTAACAAATAACTGAATGATAAATCTTTTTGTTAAAGATTTTCTTTTATTTCCTTATTTCAGATAACACTGCTTTTTCGTCATCAAATCCACACGCTTTCCAGATCAATTTTAACAGTTTATACACAGCTTTATGTGAGCAGCAGAAATCTGACCAAGCCACTCTTCTCTTGTACATGCTTCTGCATCAGAACAGCAATGTGCGGACCTACGTGTTGGCACGGACAGACATAGAAAATCTGGTGAGTCTTGCTCTGCCTCTTTTGTTCTCATCACGAGGGATGGGCCCTGCAAGCTTGGGTGTCACCAGCTGCCACTGTTCTGCAGTGGAAGCAGTGGGTTCTGGATCACTCATTCACCAGTTCCAGCTCACTTACTCGTTTTTGTTACATCCCCTCATGAGTGTGGTGCTAAACATGTCGCTGCAGTCAAGGGTGGTACTGGTAAAGCTATGAGAACATCTTGGATTCCTTCTTTCTCTGTGCAACTATCATGACCCAGGTCAAACCTGCCCGCTTCTGACCATGGTGGAGAGAAACTGGTAGCAGACACCATTCTATTCATTATTTTATTTATCTCTTTTGGGTATTCTGGCCAAAAAGTTGCATGAGCTTGCTCTCTGCTTTCAGGAGTAATAGTTAACAAAATGAGCTGTAACTGGACTAACATGCCAAATGTCTTACAGGGTTGACCTAAGACTGAAACTCCTCAAGGAGCAGCTCACAGATTTTATAGAAATACAACTGTAGTGCCTTTTTAGCCGCTTAAATGGGATTGTGGTTAATGGCCAATATAACAGACACCTGGTATGGTTTTTGTAGGTTATAAATTAGCTTATGCTCCCCACTTTAGTAATGTCACAAACCACTTCAACAAATCTTACTTATTAAAAAGCATTCTTTTAATAAGATAATGGCTGTCTAGGGGAATTGGTAACAGAATGGAGGACCCTTTCCATTTTAATATTTGAAATCTTGCCAGGTAATTAGATCCCTTGCCTGTTTGATGGCAGATATGGAGTAAGTTTGGTTTCAGTCCAAGTTCTAGCAGATGTATTGCTAAAATCGGAGTTGATAGACACCACTGTTGGCAAACTGGGGTGAGATGGTTGATGCTGAATTGATTCAAGACTGAACTCCTGTGTCTGCTGCAGATTATGTAGGCAGGGGCCGAGTCATTTTCCATGAATTCTGTGAACAAATGGTCATGTATAATTTTTGGGGCTGCTAGTGTGTGATATGACAAGTTAACAGCTGCTAACCATAACAATTTGCGGTATCTTTAGACTCATAGAATAGAATCCCAGAATGGTTTGGCTTGGAAGGGACCTTAAAGCCCATCTTGTTCCAACCCCTGCATGTGCAGGGATGCCTTCCACTATCCCAGGTTGCTATAGACAAGTAAATATTAGGTGTGTGCATTGTTTTATAATTATGGTGTCTGGTACACTGTAAAGCTTCCAGAAAACAGAGCGGTGCATCTGTCAAAACAAGTCAAGATGCAGGTACTCAGAATCTCAGCAGCGTAGGATATTTTCATATATTATCACCTAAAAAAAATAGTCAGAAAGTCACAGAAATTATCAGCAACTTTAAACACTTCATGGGAAAAGCTGAAAAAATTCAGAAAAGCATTGCTGAAAAGTCAACAGTATGTTTTTGTGGTATTTTGATTTATTTTTCAGTACCAACATTTGAAAATGCTCTTATTTTGCTCTTCATGCTGCTTCTATGTGATCTCTGCTGACAAGTTACTGACACCTTTGTCCAATCCTCTTGTTTTTATTGGGCAAGTAGATAAGGATAAGCAGCAACTAACTGAGAAGAGCAGTTTTAAGTGCTCAGTAAGGCAGGTTGAGCCAGACCCAAAAAGAGTTGGGAGGACTGTGAGGGCTACTGGACAAAGAAATCATGACCTCTTAACTATAGTCCTGCGGTGAAAAAGGTTCAGTCTTAGACGTGAAAATGAAATAAAGGGACGTGAGTACTGGAGCTGGCTACCCTTCCCTGTATGGCAAGAGGGGTGCTGATACTCTGTGTACTGTTCTGGTGGTGTACTTCTAGACTTCGTAAAATAGTTACAGACTGTTGAAAAATGGATCAGTGTTGAGAAACATGGAGGTTTTTTTGCTTTAAAATTAACAATAACACAGTGAGAGGCCTAAGGAGCTGACTCTAGCTGGTCAGAGAGGAGCTTGGGGAGCATAAGGGTGTGTATGTGCCCTCATAAAGGGGAATCCTTGAGGAAGCAGGAGTCTCCACTTGCAGAGAGGGGTAGTAGGTGCTTCAGCCTGGAGGCTGATTCCCACCACCCGCAGATGCGGGAGAAAAGTAGTAAGGTCATTAATTCAGAGTCAAAATGATCTTTGAAAAAGGATGGAGGACTTCTTGGTGTAAATCAATGGCCTCTTTGTACAGAGGCAGTTGGATGAGTGAGGTATAAGGTATATAGGTGCTGTGTGAAAGATCATGTCCACAGGCAGCTTAGAGCTCATCCTAAACTTTAGGGGGTTTTGCAGGTTGTTCCTGTTTCACTGCACTCGGTGCATCCCATATGTTGTGTTTTCCCCTATTTTAATTTGTCTCCCTTTCTGTGCCCAGGAAGCATCACCAGAAGGTGCTCTGTAACATTTCATAAGGATTTTTGAAGTGTGTCTCTGCTCTTTTTCAACTTCAGTTTAACTTGTAAATTAAAACAGTTTGTTTTTTGTAGCTGGTATAGCAGGTACTGTCTCAGCTCACTTCCTCATTTGATTGAATCTCCCTCTGCCAGTTATAGCTAAATACCTTCACCTTCTGTTGGACTTTGTGTTTTATTATTAATA
>VYZR01001358.1:83659-159389 GCA_013400675.1 Oxylabes madagascariensis | reverse complement strand
ACCAAAATGGGATTTAACTTTCATGTCTCGAAATGCCTCTGTTCACCTCAGCTTTGATGTGCTCGGCTAGGTTTGATTGCTTTTCAGCGCAAGCTTGTGGTAGCACAGATGGGTAGACACAATTGTTTTCCTGCTTGGACTGGTGAAAATCTTTAACAATTCTCTTTTCCCCATAGTGTAGAGAGGAGGACTGAAGCATTTGGAGATTACAGTAACTGGTATGGCTGGGAATCTCATTTACTAGGGACTGAAATTCCGTTTCTAACCACAAGAAAGCACTTGTTTAGACTCTCTTGTGAGACAAAATAAAGAAGGTGTTTGGACACTGTATGCCACCGCTCAGGGGTGGTTGTTTCAAGAGGGAGGAATTGCTATTGAATTGTCAAGGGCAGGGTAATACATCGGATCTTTAGAGCCTCCTCTGTTTAGTGTCTGAGGTATTTGAAGACTAAACTAATAGATACATTTTTCCTTCCCTAAAGGTTCTGCCTATTCTTGAAATTCTGTACCACGTTGAGGAAAGAAATTCACACCATGTTTACATGGCCCTTATCATTTTGCTGATCCTTACTGAGGATGATGGCTTCAACCGATCCATTCATGAAGTGGTGAGTTGCTGTTTTGGTAAATAATCCTTCAGCTCTAAAAATAATATAAATATTTACTACTAAGAAGATACATTGGCAAATCTGTTCCCTCAGTAGGGGCTGTATGAGCTCATCCAAATTTGATGACATATACGTCTTGCTTTTGTGAGAAGAAGGAACCTAAAGACTGATTTCAAAACTTTTCCCAAGTGAAATGAGCAAACACACTCCCTCCTGTAGAGAAACTGCTGCAAATATCTCTTTTTCTGTCTTTTTTGGTGTTCCCTGTTACAAATTAGCCTAGTAATAGCTGGGCAGGCTGCCTCAAAGGTGCTGAATGTTTGCCATGGAAGTGGAGGGCCTAGAACAGAGGAAAAAAAACAGGAAACCTTTTTTATTTCTCTTGAAAAACTTTGCTTAACTAGTTTGATGCAGCCTGTAGCTGGAGTTGTATTTTCCGTACTAAATGTTACTTCCTTACTTGGCACTTCTTTTTCTGTCTCTCTGTTAGATTAATTTCTATTTTATGTTGTCCCTGTAACAGGATCCAAATTTTTACTAGCTTTGATGTACCTTGACCATCTGTGCAGAAGAATACCTTGGACGATTATGTCCTAGTTTCCCAGCTTCTAAAACTATGATACTACATGAGATATTTGCACTGATTTAATTTAATTTTTTGACTGGGACTCAGAAATTCTCTTTTGGGGAAATTATTATCTTTGTGAATTATTATCTTTGTGAAATTACTGAAATGTGAAATGGTGAAAGCAAGTTTCAAGGCTCCTAAACAGAGATCTCTCCCAGGTGAATTTCAAGCCTATTTTGGAGGGAACTAGCATTTTTTCTTGATGCCAAGCAGTAGAGACTTACAGTACTTTTTCTCTGAAATTTCAGGTTATTTAGTATGGCTCTGTGTAGAAAGCAGGAAGAGATAATTTAAATGCAGTTTCCTGGGAATACGTTTCTGGAAGCAGCTTTTAGGAGCACCTATAGTAAACATGCAGATAACTGAAATGTTTTCTTGAAGCTTTTTCCTGCCTTCAACTTTGTGTGCCTTGAACCTGTACATGAGCACCAGAGGTGTACGTGTGTGATGTGTATTTTTGGGTTCCATGTCACTGAGTCATTTATCCTCTCTCATAAATTGGGCTTGTTGAGAGTTGGAATCTAGCAGACAAGGTGTCATTCCTGCCTCAGTCTCTTCCCCTATCACTCTTTGTTCGTTTTAGAGGCTTTACACACTGTTTTTCAATAAATTCCTTACTGGATGAGTAAAAGTGGAAGATTTCCCTAAAATTCCTTAATGAGGATCCAGCTGTGGAATGAAAACATAAATCAAGTTTTCTTGTCCGGTTTATCCTGCCTTTCAGCTAAACCTGCCAACAGAGTTGTAGTGTTTGCTTGCAATGTGGATATTGGTTTACTACTTCTATCTTAATAAAAACAAAAACCCCACCTTGTTCCTTTTACCCTGTACTGATCTTTTTTTCAGTCGTGCCTTTGTTTCTTCCATTTTCTTCACAATTTTTTTGATTTTTCTTCAGATATTCACTAACGGCTTCTTTCTTTTCCTCTCTGGTTGCATTTTCCTGCTCCATAGTATCTGGTTCCATTTGTTAATAGTGCTGTGTGGCCAGAGTTTTGTTGGATTTCTTTCTTAGGTGGATAATGAGAGGTGGCTGTGAGGTGCATGAGCCTGCACGCCTGTTTGTTTGAGCTTCTCCTACACATTCCTGCAGATCCCAGTGAGGGAAAAAAGTGTAAGGGGAAAAACGTTTCAAAGTCACACTTATAAATCCATTCCCCTCACTCATGTCTTTAAATTAATTAAATAGAAGTTTTTAGGGATGAATGAGCAAGTTACTGTTCAAAAACTCCACTATTAAGTATGAAATTAGTTTCATGCTTTCTTAAATATTGACTCCACATCTCCTAAAGCATTCGAGGGTATTACAGGTCTGCAAAACGATGGGAGTCAGAAAATCTGTGATGGCCTTTCTGAAAAATGTAAGCATCTAGCATCAGTTTCATAGGCCTCATGCATGGAAATATATACCAAATTTTAGCAGTTACAGCGGGATTATTTCTTTTTCTCCATCACTTTGGTAAAAGATGAAGAAAAGAAGATGTGCTGTATTTTAGATCAACTTGTTTTTCTCTCTGCTGTGTATCCTGTGTACTCTTCTTATAAGAACCATGACTGTACAGTTCATTCATGGGCTATTTTCCTTTGTGGCATTTAACCCACATTTATTTATTGATTTTTAGGATTAATTTTAGTGAGCAATGTTTTATAAATGTGGTATTTATACCAACTGGTAAGGAGCTCAGGAAACCGCAGAAACTCTTTTTGACTGCTGTAGGATGCTGAAGCATTTTTTATTTAAAATGAATGTGGTCTTAACTGCCTGGAAAGTATGATCAAAATCATAGGTCCTGTTCCTGCAATTGGTTTAATGCAGTTGGGTCACTGTAGCCACAGAGAACTCCATTTCTTTCACTAATAATAACAATAATTATAATAGCAGAGTAAACAAGTAAATGTAAGAATTCCCCACAGGGACAAGTATTGGTGATCTTTTGTCTCTGATTTATGAAATTCTAAATAAAATTACATCAGACATCAAAATAACATCATACAGTATTTTATGTAGCAGTAACCTTATTGTGCTACTGTAGCACTTCATGCTGTAGTAAATGGTGATAGACTGTAAATCACGATTTAACTGTGTTTATTTTTAGTGTGTTAAAAAATATCTCATGAGCAAAGTTGTGGGAAACTGAGAATCTCGCTGCTTTGTATATGTAGAGCTGAGCTCCTGCTCTTTGCATCTGCAGTTTGTGCTCCCCGAGTTGGAACTATCCAAGAGCCTGGTATTCAAAAGAATGATTAATCAAAAAAATTTAATTTCTTTTAAAATTATTCTTGCAAGACCACCCTAGGACTAAGCTTTTTCTTTTTTTTTCCCTTTGTAATGTTAACTGCAAACCAATGAGATTGATCAGTGGGAGCACAGGTTTCAGGTAGATGATTTTGAAATTTATTATGCTTTATGCCTCTGAAACCCAGAATTGATGGTGATGGTTGCTGTTGTTGTTTTTGAAATAGCCATTTCACTCCCTACCAGCTCAGGTTACTTTCCTCAGTGCGGAGGAGAGGTAAGAGGTTCTGGTATGTAACTTTATAACTGTGAATTTTTTTTTATTTTTTTTTTTAAGAGTAGTGTACTATTTCAAGGAATAGTTAACTCAGTAACTGTCATTTTTCCCAGGTTGGTGTTTTCAGAGTTTCAGGGAGAACCACTGAAGCATTACCATGTCTTTGTCCATGCTTACAGCTGTCAATGTGTTACTTAACGAGCACTGGTAACTTCATGTTTTGCATTAAGAATCTGAAATTTGGCAGGTGGCCTTTGTGCCAGGGCTCTGCTGCTGATAATCTGACTAAATGTGACCAAATTATCAGTTTCTGGGCACAGGGAGCAGTCTGTTTCCATCTGCGCAGCAGAGACGTAGCCGGAGGTGGCCTGACGTCTGTGGAAACTGAATATTCTCATTTTGCTGCTCCCGGAGCCATCTGGGCTGTGTGCATCCTCCCCTGCCCAGGGATCATGTTATCAGCTGAGATAGGCAGGGACGAGCTGCAGCTTGTGCGAGTGCAGCTCCCGGTTCCCGTGGGACGGGACTGTGCTCCCAGGGATGTTTCTGCTGCTGCTTGGCAGGGGTTGAAACCACACAGAGCTGTTTGGCTTGGAAAAGCCCTGCAAGGCCATTGAGTCCAACCGTTCCCCCTGCACTGTTAAGGCCACCAATGTCCCCAGTGCCACATCCACACGTGGAAGAAAATGTGTAAGAATGGGAGCCCTGATGTGACAGCAGTTGGGAGAAATTTGAAACAGGCTGGGACTGGCTGTACACGGAACATGGGATGGTGCAGTGGGGGAGAGGGACAAGAGTTAAACAAGAAGTAGGTAAGATTTTGGGATGCTGAGAAGAGAAATGAGTAAAGAGGCAGGATAGGAACAAAGTGACAAAAAGCTGAGGAAGGTAAAGTCAGGCTTCTTTTTGATGAGAGATTGGGATGGGCAGGGTAGGACAAAGGAGAATGGCTTCACCCTGACAGAGGGCCAGGTTAGATGAGGTATTGGGAAGAAATTCTTCTCTGTGAAGGTGGGGAGGCCCTGGCACAGGTTCCCCAGAGCAGCTGTGGCTGCCCCATCCCTGGAAGTGTCCATGGCCAGGTTGGACAGGGCTTGGAGCAGCCTGGGACAGTGGAAGGTGGGTTGAGCTTTAAAATCCTTCTAACACAAACCATTCTGTGGTTCTGTGATGATAAGGTGTGGGTGTGGGGACTGGAAGCAGGTAAAAGAAAGAGCTGAGAAGGAATGGGGTCTGGGAGAGCAAGGAGGTGGGAATAAGCTACGAGGAGGGAAAACAGGAAGGGTGATGGCTTCTGTATACAACAGAGATCCATGGGTGGATGAGAAGGATGTGTCAGAAGATGTTGATGGGCTCAAGGTACTACTTGAGACTGCTTAACTTGTCCCAGTCCCATTCCTCTTGCCCCACTGGGACACCCTGTGGGAGGGAGCACATGATGGAGTCTGCTCTCAGTTCCAGCATAGAGTGAATCATGAACTTCCATTTTGGTTGGTGAAGTGCAGAGATGTGCCCCACAGAACAGCGCCAAAGAGGGTGGGAGGAAACATGGGGATTGTTTCATTTGTGGGAGGCGGTTGCTTTGCTATTTCACTCATAAATCAGAGACTACAAAAAGTAACTTACTAGGAATTTAATCAGTTAAGTTGATGGTTTTTTGGCCAAAATAAGTGTATTTTGTCTAAGAGAGGGGGAAAAAAACCCCAGCAACCCAAACTCTTGGGTATCGTTTCAGAGCAAATTGAATGAAATTATTTCAACAATCATCAGGAAATGCGTCCCTTTATGTACTATTGGTTTCAATTTACATTGTGTGTCATGTCAAAACATAGTATTTTATACTATTCATTTTCATAGCTGTATTTTGTTTTTTAGAAGTCTGTTAAATTTTCAATAAACATTTAAAAGTCAGGAAATGAAATGTGCAACCACAACTTATCCCTGCTATATTTATGTATTGCTGAGAGTAACCATTATTTAATGATCATATACTGTATTCTTCAAATAACAATATGTTTTTCTTCTGGAAGGTTCCAGTGCTGAGCTTGAGATATTTGAGCTTGAGGTATTTGTTAAAGTGGTTAATTTATTTCTTTATATAAAATCTTCTCTTGAGAACAGGTATATTCACGTAGTCATAAATAAGCTGTTGTTAAGTAATTACAATTAAGGCTACTAGGATGAATGTTTACACTTACTTTAGCATTTTGCATTTGTGAAGTAACCCATGAACTTGCTATATCTTACCATATGTTTATGCTTAGCAGCCTTGGGATGATCAAGTTCTCCACTAGCACAGTATCTTCTTGCAGTGAAGTTCGTACGTGTGATTCATTAATTACTTACACTGGCAGCTTTTGAAATTTTCAGTTGCCTTTTTTTGTGAAAATATGTGCGGATTTTGCTTTGTGTTTCAGGCATTTCCTGTTAATCATCTATGTTGTTCATCCCAACTAGTTGTCCCTGTTTACTGAAACTCCTTGGATGACTTGTTTTCATTTATACCATCATCACTTTGTCTTAAAGTAGTATTAGTGACTTGTTATAACCAGAAACTATACTGGTTTCCGCATCCACTCATCACCTGCTATTTATGGAAACCTTTCTTGTAGTGATTTCATGTTTCCTACTTGTTCCTCAGCCTTGACCATTCTCCCCTTAAATACCTCTCAAATCTTTCTGTCTTCCACCTGCTCTGATTTTTTGTTCCTTTTAGCAAAAGGTGTTTACCATCAACCATGACACCTCAGCCTGTACCTGGGGATGTTTTGTCACCTTTGCCATGAAATAGTGTTTTTCCCATCCATAGGTTACAGTCACTGGTTTCATTTTAACTTCCTTGTGGGAAACAGGAAGGTGCTGACAAAGAGCCAGGTACTGTCCAGCATGAGATAATGGAGATGCTTTTAAGAAATTATTTTTAAATTTATTTCAAGGATCTGAATTTTTATTTTGTCTCTTCGTATATAACAAAAAAAGTTTTTGTATCTCAAACTTTATCAGCTTACCAATTAACATGAATCGTTGTAAGGATGCTATTTCTAATATCTCTTGTACTGTGAAAGAGCTTCCAGAGGTACAGACTGACAGAATGGTTTGGGATGGAAGAGACCTCAAAGTTCATCTTGGGGTGCCACCCCCTGCCGTGGACAGGGACACCTATCCCAGGTTGCTCCAAGCCCTGTCCAGCCTGGCCTTGGGCACTGCCAGGGATCCAGGGACAGCCACAGCTGCTCTGGGCACCCTGTGCCAGGGCCTCCCCACCCTCACACACACCAATTCCTTCCCAAGATCCCATCCAGCCCTGCCCTCTGGCACTGGGAAGCCATTCCCTGTGTCCTGTCTCGCCAGTCCCTCTCCAGCTCTCCTGTCAGTCTCTCTGCTCTCTCTGAAGTTACACAGAGCGATAGCTTTGTGTGCAGTTGTCCTTGTTAAATATATTTATGTTTCGACCGAGAATAACCCTGAATTTATAGAGGATCTTTTCCGTGTTTTTAGGACAGTTCCTGTTGAGTCATTTTTACCAGTCCTTCAAGGCGGGGTGTTCGGTACATGTGTTTCCTCCATGTAGGTTGTCTGACTACAAGGAAAAGAGTGGATTGATTCTCCTCCTGCAATGAACTTGGAAATGGTGGTTAACTTCATTCACCGTGATAGTGGAGGGCAGTGAAAGATACGATGCTCTTAATCTAGCTGATTACTTTCTCTAAGTATTAGGGGAGGAGACTTCATGCTTTTCAAGGAAAAGGCTTCAGTGTGAAGCCAACACACTGTTGATCTGCCCCCATCCTGCAATGTGTGTACTCTTGCCCATCAGTCAGAGAGCTCCTGCGTGCTGCCTCTTACCCAGCCAATGGTGAGGGAAAATGACAAGGCATTGGCAGAATTATTCAGGTGTCTTGAGTGTAGATGGAGACTTTATAAAGTGTAAAGGGTGAGATCAAAATAAGTATATGAGTGTGGTGGCACAGGGCATAGAAATTAGCTAACTGCCAAATGTAATCATCTTTCTGTACTTGATGTGTTTCCATATGACTTAAAGTTGATGAGATCTTCTCGTTGATAATGCTGCAGAAGTCTGACTTCTATTTTTTTTTGTTAATTTTGTTTTAATTATGCTTTGGAGTACAAAAATTAAGACACGTTTGAGACTAAAAACTAATTTTCATATTAAGGAATGTGAAATTCCAGACAGTTTCCTATGTTCTTATTAGACCTAGGTGCTGAAGAGCCTTATTCTTTTATTTTTTTTCTTTTGCAGATACTGAAAAACATCACTTGGTATGCTGAGCGTGTCCTAACAGAGATCTCACTTGGGAGTCTTCTGATACTGGTGGTGATAAGAACCATCCAGTACAACATGACACGGACAAGGGTAAGAGTTACGTGGAGCACTTGTGAATTCCTAACCTCGGCAGCTTGAATTCAATTTCAAACAGGGTGGAATTTTATTAATTCTGTTGCAAGCAGTTGGCATCTGGTTTTGCAGGAGGGAAGAAAATAGATCAGCTGTGTTAACTAAGTGTTTGTGAACTTGTAACACAATTTCTGTGCTGTCTTCCAGTTCAGTGAGTACGGTTCTCTAAAGACCTTCATTTAGGCATCAAGCTCATCTTCAGTTGAGAAGAAAGACTTCCTTAGTTTCATGAGAAGAAATGATTCCTTTTAGGCTGTTTGCCTCTCTGAATGACGTGAAAGTGGGAACTTCAGATCTATTTATTGTTAGTTTTTTTAGGAAGTACGGGAGGACTGGGCCAGAAGACCTTTTTGAGCTCTGGCAAAGCAGAACTGCTTTAACTTCAGAGCCTTATGGCCCAGATGAATTTTGTGCATTTTTCAAACATTTGTTTTTTTACCTTTTTTGCACTTCTGAATATTTTCAACAATTAAAGGCCCAGAATTTTTTACATTAAACAGTAGCCAAAATATTAAATATATTTTAAACTGGAAAAATTAAGGATTTTACTTTTATGATAAAAAGAATTGGAAGGAATGAGAACACATTTGGCATGTATTTGTAGTATTTAGAATCTGTTACGTAAATGAATAGTTTAGACTTGAATAGGGAAATTGATCCCTTTGGATTGGATCAGTGAACAAGTTTCATTCTGTGACAACCCTTGACTTTGAAAGGGCCATCAGTAAAATGCTTATCTGGTCAAATGGTTTCAGGGATGCTGAAATGAGGACCGGTGCTCCAAAGTGTGGTAGGGTTGTAGTTGTGGGGTATATGGAATGGTGTGAAAGAGTCAATAGGGAGATTATGAAGTAGAAAGTTTTAGGACAAGACTACAAGATGGAGAGAGAGGAAGGTAGAGAGGAGGAAAATGTCTGTGTATATGTAACAGCTGTGGTGCAATTGTGAATAAACATTGAAAGACAAATACAAACATGTCTATACATACATGTATGTATAGACTCTGAAATCTGTATAGAATCACTCTTTTATAAGCCTTATATTTTAAGAAAACATGTTCAAACATCACCAAGTATATACACTTTGCATTTCTGCCTGTGTTTTTAAAACAACATGTATTACTCAGCCTTTTGAATGATTCCTGCAAGAGGTGTCAGTGCATATCCAACGAACAGTTTGATGTGTTGTTTTTTTTATCTTTCCTCTTCTTTCTGACAGGACAAATACCTTCATACAAATTGTCTGGCAGCCTTAGCAAATATGTCGGCACAGTTCCGCTCGCTTCATCAGTATGCTGCTCAGAGGATCATCAGGTAAATATAAAGACTGCTGGAAAATCATCTTTGCTGAAACTCAGGAGTAGAGAAACTTGAATTTTGTATGGTTTAGTAGTACAGAAACATTAATTTTATATGCCTTCATTGGTATATACCAATGAACTAAACAACAGAATTGATAACTGGGTAACTAAATAATCCCAGAATAAATCTTACTTACTCTATATTTGAACCTGCTCAGAATGGGCAGAAAAAATACTAGTTTCTCTGTCTGAGAAACTTCTTCCTTTTGATCCTCTTAACAGAACAGCTCAATGGCTGCCTTCAAAACAGAAGGTTTTCAGGGATTTGTGTGAATGACAAATTCAGTCATGTATTCAGTTATTATAAAAATGCACTGAGTGGTGGTTCTCAAGTACTATACAGCATGGATTTTCAGCTTATTTCTTCCTGCATATTTGGCAAAAGGTCTGTTTTTTAAATCAGACATAATTAAATTATCATTTTGCGACAATACCCTGCAAATATGGGCAATAAAGCCTAGATCTGTGCTTTTCAAATGATAAAGTTTATTACCCTGTATCGTAGTCAATAATCAGTATCTGCTGTGGTTCTAAAACAAGGCCAGAACTTTGAAGAAGCAGATATTGAAGCTGGTCCTTCCTATTGTGTTTCTGTGCTGCAGAGCACATTGTAAAGGCAGGTAACCCTGCGCCAGGCATCCTTCTCCTCTTGGCAGCCAGCCTTGCTCAACGCTCCAAGGGAAACTGGGAAGGTCCTCTTTAATGTGATCCGGAATAAATTGTTACAGGGCTTGTCAGGTACAGACTGCGTGCCAAAAATAATAATTGTGTACCTGTACACTTTGTCAAGGACTGGGTTAACATGACATGCAGCTTGTTCTTAAGGATTTAATTCTCTCCAAGACACTTCTCCTTTGAAAATGGTTGGTGGTAAAAGTAGGACAGGTTACCAGAATGAATGCATTGTGTTGGTGCCTTTCACCTGCCTGATACTTGCCCTCTTTTCATACCCTTGGCAGAAGTAAAGAGGGTTCAGAGTTTGAAATGGAGCTATTTTCCCCTTACTTGCCACAGACATTGTCTTAAATATTTGCTGTGCTCATTTTTCAAGTCATAGACATGAAGTCTGGGTTTTCCAAGCATTTGAAATGAATGTTCTGAAATCAGTGGTCCTGGTGCGGTGTGAGATACACTTCTCTGACTCTCAAAAACTTGGTCTGGTTCTTACTGTGATACTTCATTTGCCACTTCACTGCTTGTTCCTAGAATCCTGGGTCCTGATTTTGTTCTATTTTATCCTACATCTCTTTCTGCAGCCCAAAGTGAGATATGTTCTTCTGGTTGTATTTGAGGCAGGAAGCAGTTATCTTGCTAATCTCAAGACCCAAGAATTTCTCTTTCACTCATTTCATGCAACATTTTATCAGGATCCTCTAACATTTGGGAGCCTTATTCCTCATGTCTCTCGTCCTGCATAGTTACAACATGACTTCAACATTGCTGCTTGATTTTTAGCTGTGATATTCTCATTGGAGGCAGAAAGAGTTCTTCTGCTGCTTGACACAGACATGTGTGGAAAGAAGGCAAAGGGGTGAATGACAGAAAACAGGGAAAGAAAATTCTGTCAGAGTGGAAGATCATCGAGTCCAGCTGTTGGAGTCCCCANGGTTGGACTTGATGGTCTTCAAGAGCTTTTCCAACCTAAATGGTTCTATAATTCTATCTCACGATCCTATAAATTAGTCTGAGACCTCGGTGCATTTGGAGAGTTGTAGACATGTTAGTCTGTTGGGACAGCAGAGAGAAGGATGCAGGCTATCCCAGCCACTGGGTGCCAGCAGGGTTGGAGCTGTATTGTTCTGCCTGGAAGTAGTGTAAGGGTTGGTAGAGAGAATGGTCACGCTCATCAACTGAAGAAGCAAGAAAAAGGCAGTAAGATCTGTATTATGTGTACTATGACATTCTTACATAGTCCAAAGGTATTCCATGCTGTTGCTTTTAAGCTTCTGTCTTCTTGTAGCCAGGCACTCCATATTATTTTAAGTGGAAATTGTGATGAAGGAGGTGACTCTAGGTTTGAAACAGAACCATCAAAACAAGAGGAGTATTATGGAAAGAGGATCTTATTCTGGAGTTAAAAAACTGTACGTCTGGACAATAGGCAAAAATGACCACCAAGACTGGAATTTAATTTGTTGCTGTGATCATGATTGCTTGTAAATCAAAAGACACTACTTTAAAAATGTATTAAAATGTGTTGTAAAGTGTCCTGTGGGACTAGGACATGGGCAGGCTGGAAGGAAGAGCCAGTTCCAGGAGCAGCCTGTCTCCTATTAGACTTTACTGCATTTTCCTCTCAGGAACTTTACAGCCCTGGGTTCCTTGGCAGGTTTAATCACAATTGAGGAAGTGTTTTAACCTGATTTCCTCTCAAAATACACTAGATTTGCTATGAAGTTTCAGTTACCAAGAAAAGCAGTACAAATATGTGTATTTCTTGAGGGGCTGGTGTTTGAGTCGTATATGGTCCTTCCTTTTTCTACCTTAGGAAGTCTGTTATCCACAGTTATTAAACTTAGCCAGCAGTGATGGACCCGGCTTTATTCCATGATGCCAAAGCAGAATATGTATATTTGCACTCCTATTTGCTTTACCATCAGAGTGCAAGCTTCTTAATGAGGAAGTGTTTTCTGTGAAGGAAAAACAAAATAGTATTTTATATTACGTGAAGTATTTCAGGGTATAGGTTTCTAAATTAAGTAGCTCTGAAACACTTACAATCTGCTTAGCAATACAACTGAATAGACAGTCATAATTTAAACCTCACCAGATGCTCTAATGGCTCCTTCCTTAATGTGAGAATTAATTCCATTTCCATGCAGGCTTTTTCCTAATCCTATTCTGAGCAGAGACAGCCAATTGTTTTAAATTCTGAAGACTATTTTCTGTGAAAGAATGAGCTGGGAATATTCAATGTAGTGCACTTAAGAGCTCAGTAAAATAAAACTTCATAATGTTGGGTAATTTGTATCACGTTCCAGCTAAGCATGAAAATTGTCAGATTTGTGTAAATCTATCACAAGCAGCTGCTGGAAGTTAAAAATAGAAGTAATAAATGTTTCCTAGTAAGATCCAGGGTTCGCTTAGTGTTGGCTGTCCTCTGTTGTAGATTGCCCTGACTTTGAAATCCTTGCCCTCTCTGATCCCTGTATGGGCCATTCCCTGAAGAGTTGAACTCAATGATCCTTGTGGGTCCCCTTCAACTCCGAATATTCTGTGATTCTGAGATTCTCTGTGCACTGCTACCATAGGTTTGTGTTAATTACTCAGAGCTCTTCTATCGGCAGATTGTTGAGGCTGGTACTGCTCTGCACTGTGGAGTGCTGCTATTTGTAGTATCTTAAAAACCATATTTAAATGTACCTGCATAGTAGTGCAGGTATTCAGTTTGTCACTTAACACTGCAAATCAGTTGGTATTCATTCCTTTAACCTGTTTGGAAACAAATTTTGTTCATGGTATCTGGCTTTTCTGGAGCTTGCCTGCTTGCTGTAGTATATGGAACACTTGGAGGGTCTCCCTTGGATCAGGAGTGCTCTCGCATCTCCTCTTCATTCTAATAAAATCCTTCTTCATTCTAATAAAATTAGTGACAGGAAGAGGATTGATCACTTCAGGCAAATGCTTTTCCTGTAGCTTCGTGTGTTGGAATGTTTGCTGTTTCCTAAGCAGGCATATGCCACTAGAGGTTGCCATGCACCTCACTGATTAGACGTGGACTTTTAACATTGAATGACTTCATGGGGCTAGAAACACCATCCAGTTTTCCTTTTTTTCCTACATAATCCCCACAGCTACTCAGCTGAGCTACAGAGCTGTGTGAGACACTAAAAACTCTGCTGGTTGCACTTTTGTTGATTTCTTTGGTAGTCACAGAGGTTTCAGTGGGATTCAGGGAATGACATGAGGAAAGAAGTTTGTGTCAATTTTCTTGATGCTGGTAGGAGTCAAGTGGAATTAGAGAAGAATGTGTGTTTTAAAGGGGTACAGATCAGAGACCTGTGTAACTTGTGCATGCCATGGGACGCAGTAGGTTCTAGTTAAGTGTCATCACATCCCTGCTGTACCTGCTTGGAGAGCAAAGCTGGAGACCTATGTACCAGCTGTAAATGCTGTTTTTCTCTTTTTTTAAAATAAGTTGTGAGTAGTGTCCTTAAACATCAATGCTTGTTAAGTCTGACTACACCGCTGTAGTTCCTCACATCTGGGATGAGGATGAAGCCCTGAATTCCCTTTTTACTCTTCAGAAAAGTCTTCATCTTTTTGTAGGGTTGATTATGTTTCTTAAGCTACTGTGAAAATTGCTATCCTTGATGATATGTGCTGCTGTATTTGGGAAGTTTCAGCTCCCCAAACAAACCATTTATTTGCTTTATGGTTTTCTATGTTAGTAATTTAATTTCTTTGGTATGGTTTCCTCTTACAGAAGTCTGATGGGATTTTCCTGAGTAAAAATGTTTATGACTGTTGTTTAGGAAAAAGAGTACAGGATGTTACTTTAAACTCTGCTTTTTAAGCCACATTTATGCTGAACTAAAAATTGTCTTTAAGTTGTAATGTGTGAGTTTCTACAGGAACATTGTATTGCTACTGCAATGTATTTCATACAATCCCAGAATAGTTTCTGTGGGAATGGGCCCTAAAGCGCATCTCATTCCACCTTCCATTCCATGGTTAGGGGCACCTTCCACTAGAATGTTTTCCTTAAAGTAACTTTAAATAGAATTTTTCCTTATACCCAATACAACCCTGCCCTCTGGCACTGGGAAGCCATTCCCTGGGTGCTGTCCCTGCCTGCCTTGTCCCCAGTCCCTCTGCAGCTCTCCTGGAGCCCCTTCAGGCCCTGGCAGGGGCTGGGAGCTGTCCCTGGAGCCTTCTCTTGTGCAGCTGAGCAGCCCCAGGTGTCCCGGGCTGGCTGCAGAGCAGAGGGGCTCCAGCCCTGGCAGCATCTGCGTGGCCTCCTCTGGCCTGGCTGCAGCAGCTCCACGTCCTTGTGCTGCTGGAGGCAGGGCTGGGGCAGCTCTGCAGGTGGGGTCTGACCTGAGCACGGGGGCAGAGGGGCAGAATTCCCCTCCCCTGCTGCCCATGCCGGGGGATCAGCCCAGGGCACGGGGGGTTCAGGCTGGGGCAGGTCCAGCTCTCACCCACAGCACCCCCGGGTCCTTTTCCTCAGGGCTGCTCTTGATCAATTCTCTGCTCAGAAAAATTTATGTGAATCACTGTGTTTCAACAAAGCCTGTTTCATCAAAACCTGTGGGATCTGATCTGTGTATTAGAGGCCACACTGAACTGAAAAATGTGAAATTGTTAGTGTGTGAATGTGATGAAATTAAAATTTACCGGTTGCTTAATAATATCATTTATCAGTGCCAATAATGAGATGTAATTGCTGGTTCAAAATTCTCTAGGCTGCTCACATAGGAAGATAAACAAATTTGTCTCCCGCACAACTTTAAACTCTGTGAGCATTCTCTTTTCCTGCCTTTTTTTCTTGGATGTCCACCAGTGGTTTTGGGGAGCTCTTTAGCAGAGAACTTCCTCTCTCATTGGAGACTAGCAATGGGATAGTTGGTGCAAAGAACTAGTGAGATGGAGTTCTTAAAATCAAAGGCACTTTTTAAGGGGAGAAACTTTGAAGCGTGATCCAGGTTGCATGAATGCTTCAAACTTGTTTGCTTTCTAATTTAGTTCTCATTCGGAAATGTGGGTAGAGAACAGAAGTATTTCTTCTCATACGGAAGTTGTGATTTTTAAATTATAAGATTTGAGCTAAGTTGGCATTTCAGACTTAACTGCGATGTCTAAATTGAGCAAATAGACTTAGGTGAATAGAGTATGAAGAAATTTTCTTAAGGTCATCATTCCAGCATCTTTCTTACAGCACGGTAATGAATGGGGTTAAATTAGAGCAGTTTTTCAGCTAAAAAACTTCCTAAAATTATTCCAAATTTGTGAGTTGGAGCCCTTTGACATTAGGAAACCTTATTTGGAAAAACCTCTTTAATTTCAGGAATGTCAGCTTTCAGTAATCAAAAAGCAAGACAACATTAGTAAGATGTTCAGTGATTGATTTATAACCCATACATTTATTAACACCTAACATGAAAACTGGTTCCACCCTCCTTTATTCCTTCTGCGTTTGGTACTGTTGGAACATGGGGTTTGTGTTGCTTACAGCTGCACAGCTCTGGGGTTGGTTTGAAGCACAGAGGTTTGCATCACACCCTGCGCACCGGGAGCCTGGGCTTGGGTAGCCTGTAATGGCACTGTAGGAACGATCAATAGACAACGTTTTTACAATCAGGGTTCAAATCTTCATCTCTTAATTGGGCCATTAAATTAAATCTCAGTTTACTGATCTCTTAATCATAGCAGAGAAGTGTTCACAATGGCAGGCCCCAGAGAAAAGAGGTTGCTCCTGCTCCCACGGCAGCACACATTGAGAGACTTCATAGGTTAAATTATAACATAATAAACGATGAAACTTCTTGGAATTAGTGCCCTGTGGCCAGAGCTGTTACATACTGAACCCTTTAAGCATCAGCTTTGTACTGCTCAATAGTGAACCCTCTGAGCATCGGCTTTCCCATTCCTTTTTTTAACCAAAAGAAAAGAAGAATGGAAGGAATTGAGGGTAATGAACAGTTTCAATAAAGCAGTGAAATCTGCCTCTGCAAATAACGTGAGGGGAATAGTCAAAAATCCCTGGTTTCTGATAGAGAGACTCAAGTACCTATAGTCTGAGCTGCTCAAGAATAAAAGATAATTTTTTGTACTCTTTTGAATCACGTATGGGTTGTGCTAAAAAGAAATCATTTCAATGATAGTTATCACAACAGTATGACTATTTTCTAAATTTTCTAAATGTGATTTTTAACTTCAGGCTTATGTTAACTTCACTGTCAGTGCAGGAAATCCCACAGCCCTACTCTCCAATTCCATGCTTTAGGGGAACCTGTTGATAGAAATGGTGGCTTTTAGTAATTCCTATCCCTGATTATTTTCATGCAGACGTCATGTCACTGAGGTGAACAGGCTTCAGGTTTTTTATCTGCAACTTAACCAGCTTGTTTCATTTTCTGTGTTTGCTTTAAAGCAGTAGCTGATGACCCGTTCACCCCAACAAACTTAGGTTGCCATACAGTACTTGGCTGGTGAATTTGTTACTTTGAAAAATCTATATTGATTTTTCTCCCCATGCTTCTCTTGGGTGGTATTTACCATGTGCTGTAAGATACAGGTTCTAGGAATAAGTCCCCTTCAGAATGGAAGGCTGCTGAACTGACTGGTTGACTTTGCCACAAAAGTAAGATTAAAAATCCCCGAAGACAATATAGTGCTTCTTAACTTTGAAATAGTTTGTATCATTTTTGTTCAGAAAAGAAAGCATTTATTGTTTGGCCTGGATATAAAATGGCTTCCCAGTGCCAGAGGGCAGGGCTGGATGGGATCTTGGGAAGGAATTGGTGTGTGTGAGGGTGGGCAGGCCCTGGCACAGGGTGCCCAGAGCAGCTGTGGCTGCCCCTGGATCCCTGGCAGTGTCCAAGGACAGGGCTTGGAGCAGCCTGGGATAGTGGAAGGTGTCCCTGCCCATGGCAGGGGGTGCAACCCCGAGATGATCTCAAAAGTCCCTTACAACACAAGCCGTTCTGTGATTTTGTGATAAAATTATACTCTGTTTATGAGAAACTGCTTTATAATGAGATTTTTTTTAATGCAGTGCAGTGCAGAAGTGGTAATCCCATTTTTATTAAGCATTCCAAATAGAGTGAAAACTAATGTCTTCTCAGAGGAGGGGTCTTCATGATATTCTCATGCTCAGGCCGTGTTTGAAAGAGGACACTGTGGAAATTGAAGATGAAGCAACTTCAAGCCCCTGAGCCTGAGCTTTTCTTTTCACCTGTGGGTTGCCAGTAGCCAAGGTTGTGTGCCTGGAGACACTGGAGACACTGTTTGAGTCACCTGGTGAAACCTTGGGCAGCTTTGCCTTCTCATCCTTGAGCTGTACACAGGCACAGGCTCCCTACTCTGTGTGCAGTGCTTTTTATACCCCTCATTCTCTGCTCTGTCACTGTTACTCCTCAAACCTGCAGAGGGTCTTGAGTCCCTGGGGTGCCTTTTATTGGGAGACAGAAGCGATTTATAAAGATCTCAATAGCGTTAAATAAAATAAACATATGCTGGCCTTATTAGTAGCTTGTTGACCTAGATTAGCTGTGGGGAAGCTTATAAGCTGATCAGCCATTCCAAAATTGGGAGGTGTCATTGCAATTAGTAGGAAGGGCTGTGACAAAAGGGAAGACAACAGTGATTCTGACAAGGGAAAATACTAGTATCAAACGGGCTCTTGCTGGCATGACTTAGGGATGTAAATAAAATGAAGTTAATTTTTAAGAGGAAAGAAGCATCCTTTATTACTAAGAATTGAGTGTAGTTGTGATCAAATGTACTAAAATGCTGCTTTAGCTCTGTCAACAGCAAGAGGAGTACCCCATGTGCACTCGCCTGTTTTTGCCTGTGTGTAACATATGGAGGTGAGGTTTTAGGCTGATATCAGCTGTTTCCAACATGGAAATATCATTGAACTTGGTTTAAGCCTGGTTGAACCTGCTGGGGATTCTGAGTGGGCATCTGATAGGACAGTAATACCCTCGGCCCCCGTCTGGCGTGAGCAGTCGAGTGCCCCACGTGCCATTGGAAGTGTTTGCAGCCCAGGACCCTCAGCCCAGATGGACAGATTGGATCAGTGTGAGCCATGGAGGGCTACTGGGGAAGCAGTTTCTTCTCTCTGTGTCAGGGTCTTCTCACATGGAGGAGGGCAGTTAAACTATCTTATCTTGTACTCTGTAGTTAATGACCACTGGACTACTTAAAAATGACAGTTTGATTGCTGATTTGGCTTTAAAAGGTATTTGGCATCAAAATAGGCAGCACTCTGAAAGCTCAAGATAGTTTGCTCTTTCATGGAATACTTTTTGTGTCTCTGCTGACTTGTAGGCAACAACTAGCTGGGTAATTCTGTCATTTTTGGGGGGCAAGACACTACTACGGCTCATTTGTCTTCCGCCATCCAGAAAATTGTGTGGTGTTTCAGAGTCTTACAAACTGCAAGTCACTGCCTGGCAGGATGTGTGATTCAAATCAGCACAGAACTGAGGTGTTTTGAAGCCTTGATCCCTGTTTCAGGGCTTCCAGAGCATCACATGTGTCACACAGAGCTGGAGTTAGGAGGGAGAAGGCACCATTGTGACATCTTTAATTATTATGAATGCCCCTTTCATTGTTACCATGTCACACAAGCTCTTTGGAAACAGTATAGCTTGATATGGTATTCAAACTGGGGAATTAAACATTTCTTTTTTAGTGGAACCTGGAAACTCTTGGTCTTGTGAATCTCTTCTGATAGAGACGAAGAAATACCTGAGGAAACCTGTAGAGAAATAACTATTTGTGATAGACTTTTAGTGTTGTTTTACTGATGAATTTGCAGAGTAGGCTGAGGTTGTTCTGAGTTGTGTCACTGAAGTTTTTTGCATGTTTAATGGCTACAGGAAGCAAAAATGAGAAAGCAAGTAGGATTATTCCAGTCCTGCTATGCAATTTTGGTTTCTTTTAGCTGGAAAAAATGTTAAGGCCACTGAAATGTTTGCTGGGTTGTGTCCCACTGTATTATTTTGGATTTGAATGTGTAATGTGGGGGGTCATAGAATGGTGTGGGTCAGAAGGGACCTTAGAGATATCTAGATGTGATCCATGTAGCTTTTCTATTATAAAAGGTCTGTTTTATACCAATAAGTTTTCCTGCATAAGATTTTTCTGAGATTTAGAAAACCAAGGTAATTCTGATAGTCTTTTAGAAAATATTACTTGCCATTCTAATAGAATCCTAGAAACTGCAGTCTTGTCTTCTCAGTTTGTTTTGAATGGAACATATTACGAGACAGTTTTCCTTAACAGAAGTAGAGGTGACTCAAGATACTGACTTGCTTTAACTTGTAATTTATCCCCATTTGCAGGGTATTTGGCTCATTAATGCTTTATTCTGATACAACATGTACTCATCCCTTTTTAGAAATTTTCTCTTTGAAAAAAACACTGCACTGTGATCTAAAGAAATGAATAATGAACTTTTAAAGATTTATCTAACAAACTAAAATAGTTCTAAGTTGTTCATAGTAACATTTCTATGGAACAAAAGTGTAGCCAAAAATATAGCATTATTTATATTTTTTTTCTTTGTCAGGCTGCTGCTTATTTCACATTTTAACTGATGTCATTATATACATCTAGTATTTTTCCAACTCTGCACTGCAGTGAGCTAATGTCCCTCTCCACTTGTGTGAAGTCAGGAGAGCTAGGAGTGTCTGCAGGGAGGGAAGCAGGGCTGTGTAATACCCAACTGACCTGTGTCAGTGCCCTCCAAATGCCTCCTGAAAACTTTCCTTTCCAGCACACATGGAAATTTTGAGTTCATTCAGACCCCACACTTCAGTGAGAATTTTCAAATAGGTTTTCTAATGGATTTTGGGAATAGAAAATAACAGTTTATGAAATTTCTGAGTCTCTTATGTACTCAGACTGAGGTATTTCCTACCACCATGTATTTTCACTGGCATTTTTGTGGCTCTCAAAGACAATATTGCACACTGAATCATCTGACATTTGTAAATGGAGGGTGAAACTATAGGTACAGGTGAAAGAATCAGGATTTAACAACTTTAATGTGCAACAGGTCTTTATAACCATTGAATGACTCAGCCTGTTTAATGATAATGGCCTTTAGCGAGTTTAGGAAATAACAGGCTTTTAGGTAAAATATGTGCACTTAGTTTTGTAATGAATAAACGAATTTACTGTGAAGCTGTGTAGAGTCATGTTCCTGTCACTCGTGTGCTGGGGTCTGTCTCCGAGTACTCCAGTTAGCAGGGGCTGGATGGAGGGATGGATGATGGATGGGTGGATGGGTGGATGGATGGATGGATGGGTGGATGGATGGATGGATGGATGGACGGATGATGGACGATGAATGGATGGATGGATGATGAATGGAGGGATGGATGGATGGATGGATAGATGGATGGATGGTGGAGGGATGGGTGGGTGGATGGGTGGAGGGATGGGTGGTGGGGGGGCTGGCTGGTGGGNTGGATGGATGGATGGGTGGTGGGTGGATGGATGGATGGATGATGGAGGGTTGGATGGATGGATGGATAGATGGATGGATGATGGAGGGATGGTTGGATGGATGGTTGGATGGATGGATGGATGATGGATGGATGATGGGGGGATGGTTGGATGGATGGGTGGATGGATAGATGGATGGATGATGGAGGGATGGTTGGGTGGATGGATGGATGGATGGGTGGTGGGTGGATGGATGGATGGATGATGGAGGGTTGGATGGATGGATGGATAGATGGATGGATGATGGAGGGATGGGTGGATGGATGGATGGATGGATGGATGGGTGGTGGGTGAGGCAGTGGGGCTCAGACACTGCTGCCCTCGCGTGCCGAACCCTCTCTTGCCTCTGTCTCCCGACACAGGATTTTCCAGGTTCAGGCAGACGGGGATGCAAATGCCTGTATTAATGAGGGTGTTGTAGCATCCCTGTAATCCCATGCAGAGCCTGTGAATTATCACAAGTGTCTAGCCAAAGGATAAAAGCACAGGAGGTTTCCAAAACAACATTCCCATAGTAGGATCTCTTAAGCTGCTGGGGATATGTTCCTTCCAAGTAACCAGTGCATCTGGGTGATTAAAGCCTTCGCCTTTGTCTGAAACATCAGAACTGAATAGACACTTCCTCCGAGCTCTTTTATATCTTTTCTGCCTTATGGGTCATCAGTTATTTCTGTCTGCTTTTAATATATAAATCCTTTTGTTCTTTCTGATAGAGCTTCATCTGTACAGAAGTAATTTGGCCATTCTGTAGAAGAATCTCATATATTTCTCATTTTGTTTTCAGTCTATCAGACATCTCCAGAACTTGTTTGGCTTTCATTTCCTTGCCCTCCTTCACTATAAATACTTTCATGCATAAAGATAATACTCCTCTCATAAGCCTGTCATGTACATTTGGCCAGTACTGTGACAGAGGGTTGCTTCAGGGCATGGGAACTTACATCTGTGACACATTATCACAAATAATCGCTTCTTAAGCATTTAAATAATTTTCATCCTTTTCTGTGTTGTTGTGGCACCTTTAACCCCATGGTGACCCCTCGCCGCCAAACTGCTGTTTTGCAGTAATGTAATTTAAAATCCTGTCATCACTTTATGATGTAAGATATAAATTTAGAGATACTTGTATCTGAAAAGAAGGCCTGCAGGAATTAAGTATTTTTAGAAATCTATGAGAATGTTGCTTAGAGGAGGACATTAGGTGGGGATCAGGGAGGAAGGAAAGTGCCAGCAGCGGAAAAGGATCAAGTCAGGATTACTTGAGAACTGACATATCCATGTCCATAGGACCTGGTAAAACACATCCAGGAGTGCCGTACATGTTGACTGGTGCCCGTGCAAGGCCACTGTGTTGGATCACATCTGGAAAACTGCTCCCAGGTTTTGGGCCTCTAGACATAGCAGAGGGGCTGCCAGACTGGAGGGAGTTCCTTGGAGAGTGGCGTGGTGCCTGGGAACTGGTGTGGGAAGGTGGGCTGAGGGCACTTGTTTAGCCTGGAGGAGAGAAGGCTTTGGGGCAAGGCTGCTGCAGGAGGTTCACAGAAAGGATGAGCAGCATTCCCATGTGTATGAGAAGGCTGCTGAGGAGATGGAGCCAGGCTTTTTATGCAGAGGGGTGTGGCAGGAAGATGGGAGAGAATCGTCAGGAGGTTCCAGGCTGAGGGAAGAATGTGATTTTTCATGGTCATGGCAGAACTGGCACAGCAGCACAGGGAAGTTGTAGAGTCGCTCTCCCTGGAGGCCGCTGAGACTCAACCAGATAAATCCCTGCTCAGATGTGGATACAGTTTTAACCCTGCTTTGAGCAGAAGGTTGGGCTAGAGACCCCCTAAAGTCTCTTTCATCTTAATTATGACTCAAATGTAAGAATAATGATTCAAAAAATACTTAAACTGAATGAAAAATGAGGAATTTCTTAAGCAGTTTAACTGTGCTAACACCACAGTGGCAGAAACTCACCCCAAAGAAGCCCAGAACATCTTTCCATGAACATGGGCATGTTGCTCTTTCAAAGCACTCTTGGTACTGAAAAACACATAGACAGTTAGATTTCTGCTGTGGTTCATCAGTACCATAGCTTATTGTGTCATCAAGTGGCAGTGTACTAAATAAAAAAGAAAAGTTCAACCCAAAATTCTATTTTTGCAGGGTGTATATGATGTATTTTACTGCTGCAAGAATCACAGAATCCTAGACTGGCCCATGGTAGGAAGGGATCTTAAAAATCATCTCATTCCAATCCTCCTGCCGTGGGCAGGGACACCTTCCACTAGACCAGATTGCTCCAAGCCCTGTCCAACCTGGCCTTGAGAGAGGCAGAGAGATTATTTTCCTTTCAGCTCTTTATGCCTTTGAAATTACATTAATTTGTGACATTTGAGGCAGAATAGAAATCCGTTCTGATGGAGTGGATGATCTAATAAGTTGTTGTTACCATATAGTTGGTGTTTGAGTACAGAATGTATTTTGGTTGCGTTTGTCTTTGGGAACAGAGGAGTGGTGACTAATAGGACTTCCTAGAACACAAGTTATCAAACATGAAGAGTAATAAAACGTTCACTGCATGTCGTGACGTTCTGCCCACATGTACAGAGGTAGTTTGGTGTGTTGACTAATAGGTACTAGTTTAATTACCTTATACTTTCATTTGTTTTTCTTTCAAAGACTTTCATGTAGAGTTGTGTTGAGCTGGCTTTCCTGTAGAGTTGTGTTGTAGCATAACTGCCTTTTGAAAATACAGTGATTAAGTCTTCAAGCTCAAGGAAAGACGTTATTTGCTGTGCGTTTTTGAAATTCTGCTGCAGAAACAATATGACCTAAATATTTAATCAGGCTTAGTAGAATTGGCTTTTTTTATTGCTGCAGATTAATCTAGTTTCTCTGAGCTAATACACGTGGCATGTATGTCTTCAAGACCTTTCTTTTTCTCAATAACGTTAAAGATTTATGGCTCTCATAAAATCTGACATGCACGAAGAGGAAGATTATGAATTAGAATTACTTAAACATTAACATTGGGAATTTTTCTTTTGATCCATATATGCTGTTTCAGCCTAAGTTGTATTTGTAGAGGGGTTAGTGAACACTGGTTTTATACCACTTTTCTATACCCTGCCCAATTTGCTTCCTTTCTGCGTTGTTAAGATGTTGGCCTGATGCTGTTTATATTTTTGCCTTTGATGTTTTTATTTTAAAAGAGCAGTTGATTTCACTAGAGAAAGTATCAACTTTCTAGTTTAAGCAAATAAGGATGTAAGTGGCTTTGCATGTTTTGCTTAGTGCTTTTGTCTTGTTCAAGTTAAATTTTGGATGAAAAGATGAATGTAAACGTATAATGAATTTCTGCAGTTCTTATTTTCAAACTCTTATTTTTGCTAGGTGTTTAGTCTGTGGCTATAGCCTTATGTACACTTCTTGAATTAATGTGGAGTTTGAGTTAAATATTGGCAGTGATATGATCACCTAAACCAAAATAATTGCTGTGGCCTATTAGGATGTTGAAATCTTCAGAGAAATTTCGGAAGAATCTTTAGCAGAGTCTTATTTATTTGTTGGTTTTGACTATCTGCTGGTTTCACACAAGGTGCTTGGAGAGCTTCCAGATGATCAGGGGGATAACTAAAGCTGCAGGAAGCTGTGACATCCTTCTGTGCCTTGGCATTCCGAGAGGGAAAACCGCATCCTGGCGTGCATCAGACACAGCAAAACCAGTTGGTCAAGGGAGGAGATTGTCCCACCTTGCTCGGCGTTGTTGCAGTGTCATTTCAGGCACTGTGTGCAGTCCTGGACACACCGTCTGAGAAGGATGTGAAGGTCCTTGGATGCATCCAGAGAAAGGGCAACCAAGCTGGTGAAAGGGCTGGAAGGAATGTGAGGAACAGCTGAAGAGTCTGGCTGGCCTAATTTGGAGAGAAGGAGGCTAAAGCACAACCTCCTTGCTCCCTGGAGCAGCTTCCTGAGGAAGGGAGTCACTTCTTCTCCCTGGGATTTAGTGATAGGATGTGTGGGAATGGTTCAAAACTGCCCAGGGGAGGTTCAGACTGGACATTAGGAAGCATTTCTTTCCAAAGAGGGTGGTTAAACTCTGGAACAGCCTTCCTAGAGGGGTGGTCCATCATGGAATCCCAGAATGGTTTGGGTTAGATAGGACCTTTAGTCTTATATCGTTTCAACCCCCTGCCTGGAACATGGGACACCTTCCACTATCCCAGGTTGCTCCATGCCCCATCCAACCCGGCCTCAGACACTTCCAGGGATCCAGGAGTAGCCACAGCTTCTCTGGGTACCCTGTGGCAGTGCTTTAGCATGCTTTAATTTGGTCGTCCCTGAACTGCTCAGGCAGTTGGGCTGGAAAGTCGTTGTAGGTCTCTTCCTACTGAAAATATTCTATTCACATGGAAATCTCCACCTTCCCTCTGGCTCTCCACATCAAACTCCCATAGATTTTAAAGCGTGTCTTTGATGCTTTTGTTTAACTGGTGTCATCAGAATACCTTTTCTGGTTGGGATAAGAAAAAGGAAAGAAAACTTTTCTTTGTGTTCATCAAATCTGCACTTAATTGCAAATAAATGTAGATATACTGGGTAATTTTTATATATGTGTAGGAATTACATTTTCCCCTATATGTGCCTGAGTGAGGCAGTGAGCAGTGAGTACAGTAAAGGGTCTCAGCCTCCATTTTAACTACTTCTGGTTCAGACAAATTTACAAAGCTCTCGGCAGAGGACCAGAACTCCAGGATTACAGAAGATTGGGATAAATGGGTGAGAGTATTCTCACAGCAGTCAGATGAAGGCATTCACCTCTTGATGAGAACAGGCTGCCCTGGCAGAGTGGCAGAGGAATGGACAGCTTAGAAGTTCGGGAGAGTTAAAAGCAGGACCAATTATAATTATCCCTTTGAGCAAATTGACTTTTTTTTAAATTGCTCTAGAAGGTTGATATGGCTGACCAATGTGATTTGTTTGGGGGGTTTTTCATTTTCTTTTTTTTCTTTTCTCTTCTTTTTTTTCATTTGCCTGCCAATACTGCAGCTTCCTCCCTGCCCTCAATTTATACCAGCTGTGGGCAAGATTAGACAGTGCCAGGATCAGGGAAGGAATCACTAATGGATGCCAGAAACAAGAGTAGAAAAAAATTCTCAAATGGCAGGTAGTTTACAGGCTTCTTCACAGATGTCAGGTTCTCTGTGCTGTCTCTTAGAGTGTCAGATTACTTCAGGTATATTTTTATTCCAAAATTCACCATTGATGGTTAGCAAGTGAGTGTTTTTTATGGTGGTTTTGGTGTTTTGTCCAAGTTCTGCCTCTTTCAATTCTCCACCCTCAATGTGTAGCAGAGAAAGTGAAAAACAAACAAGAAACCTATAAAAATACCCATGGAATTAAGTCCTTGGAGCCTTCTAAGTGCTGCTGTCTGACTTTATAAAGACTGAATTTGGTGCTTTGCCATGATGCCTGTCTGTTTTGAGCATCTTCTCTTATCTTAAAGATGTTGTTGGGTTTCGTTGTTTATGTTTCCATCCAGCTGATATTCTGTAATCACAGGCAGTCCCAGCTGATCCACTATGAGAGATGGGAAAGTAGCAAACAAAAGGGATCCTGGCACTTTAGTCTCCGAAATACTGATGCTGACCTCTGTTGCTTTGGATCTGAAAGGTTTGGGTTCTGTGGCTTTCATGGCTGTTAAAGACAAAGAACATTAATAACTTGAAGTTTTAATGGAGCATATGGAATTTTTTCCATAAATTAAAACTTCTGTTGAATGTTGCTGTGTATTTTTGTGTAGTGAGAAGGCAAGAGACAAGCTTTATTATTTTCAGTACCATAAATAGAGAGTGATAGCTTACTGTTACATATGAATTGTGGCTTTTTTTTTGATTGGGATAACTCAAGTCCACCCTAATTTCCCTGACAGAGTTGCATAACAAGGCACTCTACCTTTTAGCTTTTAGAAATGGAACACTATCACACTGTCGTATCAGAATTCAAGATGTTGATCAGATGGCTTTTTAGACAAGGGGATTACAGTCTTTTGAAGTGGGATTTTAGTACAGTGTGAGCTACAGTTTTGTCCTGCAGGTAAACAGGATACCTGAATAGCACACACATACACACACCATAAATCAAATATGATTGTCTTTATTTTTTGCAGGAGTACTTTTCCAAAAATTTCAGTACTACGTTGTAGTGGAAGATCACCCTTTGCTATAAACTAAAAGAAATGTGCCCCATAAAACATGCCGAAAACAAAAGTTTCAGTAACATGTAAAAGTAGATGTGGCTGAAAACTTTATTTCTGGTGGATCAAATAAGCTTATTTCAAACTCACAAGTAGTCAGTGAAAATTGATGTCAATGTCTCTTAATGTACATGACCTTAAAGGAACTCTGCTCTTAAGCCTTGATTTTATTCTGGTTTACTTTAGAGGATTTAACAACAGAAGTGCTTATTCTTCAATATGATACAAGTTCTGCTGGTCAAAATGGCTATGAACAGCCAAGGAGTTATGAGATTGCATTGCTCTTGGTGTGGGTTTAACACTGAACTTCTCAGTAGACAGGTACAGCTTTGAAAATAGCTTTGAAAATGCCTATGGAGGGCAGTGCAGCTGGCACTGTGTCACCCTGTGTGTCTCCAGAACCTCTGAGTGATGGTTTGGGGAAACTTCTCCTCCTCAAATACATGCTGTGGCCTCACCCAGTTGGTCAGTTAAGCCTAAATTGGGTGATGGTGATTACGGGATCAAGTCTTGTTCTTCCCATCTCTGGGGATTGTTGACAGGGGTCAAAGACAGTTGCTGTCACTTTCCCTGTGGAGCCAGCCTGGGACACCTGGGGCTGCTCAGCTGCACAAGAGAAGGCTCCAGGGACAGCTCCCAGCCCCTGCCAGGGCCTGAAGGGGCTCCAGGAGAGCTGCAGAGGGACTGGGGACAAGGCAGGCAGGGACAGCACCCAGGGAATGGCTTCCCAGTGCCAGAGGGCAGGGCTGGATGGGATCTTGGGAAGGAATTGCTGTGTGTGAGGGTGGGGAGGCCCTGGCACAGGGTGGCCAGAGCAGCTGTGGCTGCCCCTGGATCCCTGGCAGTGCCCAAGGCCAGGCTGGACAGGGCTTGGAGCAGCCTGGGACAGTGGAAGGTGTCCCTGCCCATGGCTGGGGGTTTGGAATGAATGATCTTTAAGGTGCCTTCCAACCCAAACCATCCTGGGATTCTATAATGGAAGACCTGTTCAATTTCTTGATAAATCTTAACAAGATTGAATGGCTGGAAGGAGTTTTCTAGTAAGATGCCAGGTTAAATACAGTAAATGGTAATGGTGGACTTAGAACCATTTAAATCTTCTAAGCGTCATCATTCTAAATTATGCTCTTTATTCTGGTTTTGGAAAAAAACATGTGGCCTCTCTGGGTAGCCGGAAGGGCAGGCTTGTGGATTGGGGGTTTTCTTTAGTATGGGACCCTGTAAATCCTTTATCTTCTCCATCCCTGGCCTATGGAGTGAACAGAATTGCTCACAATGTGTTGTGGTCAGGAACACAGAAAAGGCATGAAAGCTTAGGAAATTGCATCCTTGAAGCTTCGTCATCTCCTGAAAATGATCATATCTGCAAATGAAGTGCCAAAAGGGATTTTGTATTTTTGAACTTCCAGAGCAAAGATAGGACTGATTTAACCCAGCAGTAAGTGTTGTTTAAAGCAAAGCAGAAGGAGGTGTTGGTTTTGATACAGTCTTGGGCTTAGAGCCCCACCGATTGCACTGATTAGCTGCTGGTGGCACTCTTTTTTGTCCTATTTCTTGCTCAAGGTGCACAAATGATTATTTCTCAGGAAAGAGTGTTTTGGCCACATGTGACTATGTCAAGTACCGATTTAGAGAGACACTAGCCTGTGAAATGCAGGTGGTTGGGTGCATAACCCCTGGGCCTATTTTCCACCTATGAAGCCATGAAACAATGGGGTTTTTTGATTCGGTGAGAATGCTGGAGCCTAGAGTTCAGTTATTGTTGGTTCTTGCCAAAGTCCGCAAAAGGGACTTGGTTTCATAAATCTCCATGGGAAACTTTCCCAGTTTAGCACTCCATGGGTACATCTGTCCTGGAGAGAGCCATGTCCCTTGGCTGCAAATGAGGACGGCAGAGTCTGGTAGCACCATCATGAGCTGACTTTTTTATCTCTTAGTATATTAGGCTGGTTAAACTGGACAACTTAGAATCACAGAATCATTAAGGTTGGAAAAGATCTCCAGGATTACCAAGTCCAGCTGTAAGATCACATCATCACATCATCACATCACATCATCGTACTTGGCACACCCTGGGCTATGCACCATTATGCAGTGAAGTATTTTCTGTACAAACTCTGTAATAAAAGGTGGTTAAGGTTATATTTTCTATATGCCTCCAAGCTTTCCAGTGATGCAGTTTGTTGCAGATGAACTGCGCTAATGAATTTATTTTCCTTTCTATTATGAGTGGGAGGATATCCTGTGCATAGGCAAAGGCAATATATTCCTTACTCAGGTGTATTCAGGGTTGCTTAATATCAATTTTAAATGTTTATTGGTTGCTGTATAAAGCAAGTTAGTTTAGTTCCTAGAAATGACTGTAGTTCTTCGCGGAAAAGCTGGCCAGGTCTTAATTGGGTAACTATTATGATTAAGCATCACATTTGAGCAACTAGAATTAAATACAGGAGTGCTCTACCACTGAAAACCCACGCTGCAAGAGCAGTTCACACTGAGCAATAATTCTGTGTGATTTTTTCCCTTTAAGTCAACTGTCAGTTTTCATGAAAGGCGGTTAAATTTTGTGAACATTCTTAGGTTTTTTTTAAAGGTAACCTTTTTAAACAAGGGGCCAGTCTCCTGCATTTATAATTTTTGGGCATCTTGAGAGAGAGATAAAACTTTTCTTCAGATGATGCTGAGAAAAAGAAGTGGGGGAGGAGGGAGAGAAATTACACACACACCCAAAAGAAGCTCAAATTCTTGTGTCTAATGTGTGAGACTTGGCAAATTCCCCGTGCAGCAAGTGACAGAACCAGCGTGTGGGCACAGGGGCAAACAGATCCCTCTGTTTCTTGAAATTGTTGTTTTATGTCAAACCGCTCCATTGCTTTCTTGGCATCTTCCATTGACTCTTGGCACAAAAGCCAGGGATGTTAAACCATGACTTAGCTTTCTTAAAGGAAAACACCTCTTTTTTCTGTTTTGTCTCCCTCTACCCTTGTCTTTCAGTTATACCTGCCGCCACTTGCGGAGATATGTGTATGTCTTGGACAAACTGTATTTCCCCCACTCCCACTGCTCTACGCTGCAGCATTGCTTCTCGACCCTCAGTGACAATGGAGAGGAACTCTTGTCTTTAACTTGTTCTCACATTCTCAGATCCTATGCTTCCAGGTTATTAACCTCTGCTCTCCATTTACTGCATGCTGCATGCCCTGTGATTGATCTGTGCATGTTTTCAGTTAACTGATGAATAATTTTTATTCCTAAGGGGATGGTATGTGTCTTTATGACATCCTTGATGTGTATTCTAAAAAATGTGTTAGAAATGGGAGGCTAGTAATGGTTTGGGTTTGTCTTGTTAAATCTAGAATATGAATTCTTTAGCCTTTGGAAGCTTTAAATGCTTTTTATGTTTAAGTGTTTTAATCCATTTCCAAAGCCTTGACATAAGAATGTGAACTGTGAGTCACAAAACTTCCATTGCAGTTGCATAGTTTGTTTGGAATTGGTGCAGAGATTTAAGTTGTCTTACATGCAAGTGTCTAATACTTCCTTGACACCCATTATTTTATTTGTAATGTTGTCTATATAATTTGCTTTTCAAGAATAGAAATGATAGAGCTTTTTGCCTCAAGTTCAGGAATTTTTCATGGCAGTTAATCACAGGATTGTTTGTGCTGGAAAAGCCCTCCAAGATCATCGAGTCCAACCACTCCCCAGCACTGCCAAGGCAAGCACTGACCCATGTTCCCAAGTGCCACATCTACTTGACCTCTAAATCCCTCCAGGGATGGGGACTCACCACTGCACTGGGCAGCTGTGCCAGCGCCCGACCACCCTCGGGGTTAAGAAATTTTTCTCAATATCCAACCTAAACCTCCCTGACACAAGTTGAGTCCATTTCCTCTTCTTTTGGTTGTTACTAGGGACAATTAAGAAAAATCTCTCCTTTTTTTGTATGCCTGATCACTTTTAATTTTACAGAATAAGAATGATGAGACTCCATCAGCCCCAAATCCTTGTTTGTGATAGAGAATTGTAGATGCTTTACAGAAACTGTAAAAAGGGTGAATTTAAAAGTAAATCATACTTGGCATACCCGAAGGATTTCTCTTAGCTGTTTACTCCAAGTAAAAATTCAAGTTTTACTATTTCATTGTTGATGCTGTGGGTAATTAAATATATTAACCTAGATCCTAGAAGCTTTGGGAAAACAAGGAAAAAATCGCGTGACAAAATTGATCAGAACATGGAAAGCATCCAGGGTGGAAATGCAGCTTCCCAGCAAAGCCAGCATACAATAGCAAGAGACCACACAGTAAACATAAGTAAAACCAGCTTGATTGTCAAGGGAAGGAAATACAGCATGCAAGCTGAAATAGCTCTTTTTGTACCAAAGAAAAAATTTATAGTAGTACATAATGATGGAGAATTACTCTGAAGATCTCAACAGGAGATGAAAATCTAGCTGTCCCAGGGGCTTTCTCCAGATTAATTTGGAGCAGGGATATGGTATTAAAGTAGTCAAAAGCCTGAGATTTCAAAGGCTTATTTAAAAATGAATACCAATAATAAGTGCAGTCTACACTACAATCTTCTTAAAGATGTAATGTTTTACATGTAGGAATGATATCCTGAAAATGTAAAAGAAATGGTGTAATTCTCCCAGCTTGTTTCCATGAAATTTTGGTAATTCCGTACAGCAACAGCGTTACACATTAAGCTGACAAAATCATCCTTGGGAGACTAAGTGCTTCTCCATGGATATTGCATCTTTCAGGTGTTCTGTGGATGAAAAGCACTGATAACACTGTATGAGTTTTCATGTAACAAGCTTGTGAAGGTTTTAGAGCAAAAACATTCATCTAGTTACACCCCGTACCAAAACTGATGGAGAAATTTTTTACTGGTATCACTTTCTGAAATGGGGATTATGCATGAGTTGAGATATATTAGAGTACATCAATCTGGGAGATTGTAAAATCTCAGATTTTCACTGCAGTTTATCTTTTTCTGAGATTGGAGGAGAACAGAGGATTTGAAATAGAAATTGCTGCTGTAAAATTACAGAAGTAGCAGTTTTTTACAGCTAATTCCCTGTTGTTGTTTTGATATTGGATGATTAGAGAGGTTGTATGTTTAGGAAATTTGCCTGTCTAAGTCTGTAAGTAGAATCAAATACAACAGCATAATTGAGGTGTCAAAAGTTTTTTGTGTGAATCCATGCATCCATCCTGTATTAAGTAGTACAGTGTTTTATTGTGTGATCAGCCTGTTTAGAGAAGAGACGGAATTTATAAATTACTAAAGGCAGAGGATAATTAATTATGATGATTTATAAATCACTGTCCCCCCTCCAGTATTCCTGGCAAAGAATATAAAATTTAGCCCTGAGCAGCAGGTCTCTAACGATGCTCTGATACCCACAGATGGTGTTGCCTGTCTTTGTACTTACCAAAGAATTACAGTTTTCATTACTATTTTGGTAGATTTTATGTGCAAATATATTAATGTTTGGATTAAACATGTTCAAAAGCAGCATGGGCAGCAGGGGAGGGGGAATTCTGCCCCTCTGCCCCGTGCTCAGGTCAGACCCCACCTGCAGAGCTGCCCCAGCCCTGCCTCCAGCAGCACAAGGACGTGGAGCTGCTGCAGCCAGGCCAGAGGAGGCCACGCAGATGCTGCCAGGGCTGGAGCCCCTCTGCTCTGCAGCCAGCCCGGGACACCTGGGGCTGCTCAGCTGCACAAGAGAAGGCTCCAGGGACAGCTCCCAGCCCCTGCCAGGGCCTGAAGGGGCTCCAGGAGAGCTGCAGAGGGACTGGGGACAAGGCAGGCAGGGACAGCACCCAGGGAATGGCTTCCCAGTGCCAGAGGGCAGGGCTGGATGGGATCTTGGGAAGGAATTGCTGTGTGTGAGGGTGGGGAGGCCCTGGCACAGGGTGCCCAGAGCAGCTGTGGCTGCCCCTGGATCCCTGGCAGTGCCCAAGGCCAGGTTGGATGAGGCTTGGAGCGTCCTGGGACAGTGGAAGGTGTCCCTGCCTATGGCTGGGGTGTGGTAATACGTGGTCCTTCAGGTCCTTTCCAGCCCAAACCATTCTGTGTTTATAAGATTTCCAGTGTACCATGGATGTGTGGAAGAACCTGGTGGTGACGTGTCACACACCCCAGACTTACTGGACAGTCAACACTGCTTAAAGCAGGGAGGAGGGAATAGCACATATTTTGCTATCCCACAGGGAGCAAGCCCACAGCACCAGTTTTCCAAGCGGCTTTAATTGGGATTTAGTGCCAGTGTTACTTACGGTCTCTTGCAAATTCTAGAAACATAGTGAATACAATACCCATTTTATTATGCGCAATATTAGCAGAGTGTAAATATTGAGCCTGGGTTTGTAATGTGAAATTCCTAATGTCTAATAATTCTTTTGTGACTGTGCTATGTATTTTTTATTGCAGCAACTGTGCTTTGTGATGTGAGATATGTTTGCCACTCTTACTGTTTCCTTTTGCATTTCATATTCTTCGTGTGATGTTTTAATGCTCGTGTGTGTTCCTATTTTGTTTTAAACCTCTTTGGGTTGCAGTCAAGCTCAGGAAAATTACTTTTGAAGGGAGACTGGTGTAGTGCATGTACTAGCAAAGAGGCAGCTAACAAGAAATGATTAGTTCTGGGATTCTGAACAAATTATGGACAGTTTTAGTTTCATAGTGAGCTTGACACTGCGTGTGAAAGCAGGAAATACGGTTTTGCTGAGCCTTCTAAATTGGGTAAATATGTCTTAAAGTAGCAGAGGTAAAATTTATTATGGATTAATTTAAATTAGGGGTGTTTTTTTGCGGATAAGATAAAAAAGACCAAGAAATACGATATCAAATTGACATTCAGTTTTCCCCTTTTTGCTAATATTTTTTTACCTAATGCTAGGTTTGTTTAAACAGCAAAATGTATCTCGTAAGATTATAATGCTCCCTTTCGGAAGTGTTCTGCCACATTGTCTGAAGCGTATGGAGAATGAACTTCGCAGCCATCCTTCTCCCATGCCATCAGAGTCAATGGAATTATGCAATTGCATTTGTTTAAGAATGTGTTGCCTTAGTGGGATCAGAGCCTTGGAGGTTAGCTTTGAGAAATGCTGCTAATTTACTAGAAATGGTTCTGTTGCTGCAACCTGATGCTGAAATGCTGCTTAAAGCCAACTTGAATTTATTGTCCAGTTTGCAATTTCTTTTTCCTTGGAGTGTGAGCTGTGCTGGGGCATAGGGCCTGGATCCCACTCCTGTGTCCTGGTATGGATTACTGACCTGACAGTGCAGGAAAGGTGTCTGAGTATCATCCTCAAAAACAGCTTAAACATATGCAACTCTGACATATTTTCATTGACTTTAGTCTGTGAAGGAAAGGTGGGGAAAAACATGAGGCAAATGTGTATTACTGAACCTTGTAAGAATGGCTTTTGCGTGGATTAATACTATGTGGCGATAGGCAGCAATTCATATTCTTTCAAATGGGTCTTGACAGATGTGAATTCTTTTCCTCTGATAATCCTGAACATTTGTTGCCATTGAGTTTTTAGGCAGTTACTTTAAAAATTCACCCTAAGTTAGTGCAAGTGAAATAGTCAATACATCAGCCTTGCTTAGAGTCGTTAAATGCTTTGTGTTGGAAGGGACCCTAAAGCTCATCCCATTCCACCCCCTTCCAGGGACCCAGGGACATCATCCACTATCCCAGATTGCTCCCAGCTCTGTCCAACCTGGCCTGGAACACTTCCAGGGATAGGACAAACATTGATCCTTACTTCACTGTGAGCTTAACCTGTCAGAGCTTTTATAAATGGTCCCACATTTGTCACAGGATTAAAAGTAGAGTAATGAAGATGGCAGAATCTGGATCTGTCACAGGCAAGAACCAGCTCCACTTCATTTATCACTAAAGCAAACTATTTTTGGAATGGTAGATAGCATAGTTTAAAATATTTTTCCCTAAAGAAAAATTCATTTCTCCAATTCATGTAAGAAATTGGTAGATTTAAGCACTTTCCAAAAATAAACCAACTTGGGTTTTTTTGACAATACTGAGTAAAAACATTCTTTTCCTGTAGGATATTTATATAAGATTCTCCACTTTGCTTCCAAAGCTGGCATTTGAGCAATGATCTTTTTCCTTCTCTTTTTCCTTTCTGTTCCCCCAAACACCATTCAGTGATCTCTGCTCAGCATCCTGCCAAGCTGAGAGGCTGGTGGGAACTGGATTGGTGCCATTCAGGGATGCAGTGTCATTGCATTGTCAGAGAGTATCATTATGGGTGGGCTGGGAATTTTTTCTTGTTATTGAAACATATGGCATAATTTCTTCAGCCTTTGATGTCTGAGTTGGAAATGGTACATTTTTTGTCACAACGAACAATTTTTTTTGTCTTAATGCTGTTTCACTGATATATTCTAACTGCTGCCATTACCAGTGTTAAACCTGAAGTCTCAAAGGTTGTCTTTTTCGTACTGGTTTAATATAAAACAAAAGCAGTTTTACTTTTTATTTTCAATGCCTGCCCAGTTCTGTGAGTTGCTGTAATAGTCAACCAACAGTCATTGAGTTCAGTGGTTATGGTGTATTTTAAACTTTAGTCTTAGGCAGTCTATGGAACAGCTGACAGAATTTAATTAAGTCACTTAAGAAGTAAATAGAAGCAAGAACAAGTGAAAATTGACAAAGGAAGAGAAGACAATCAAACTGCATTAATATTTCTTCAAGTATTCAGGCTGGTTTGTTAATACCCATATGCTGAGATTTCTCTGGAGTGGGCTGTAAATTTCTATGGAAACACTGTTCTCTGAGCTTCCATGCAAGATGGTCTGTGGGGCTCAGTTTCTGAGCTGGGGGCACAGCTCAGGAGATGAGGCTTTTTTTTGGCTGCTGCATTGGTGTGGATCATTTCCCCAAAATCCAGCTCATTTAGTAATTTTTCTTTGGGGGAAAAATAGAATTAAAAAAAAAAAAAGAAAAAAATGGAGGTCAGAGGTCTGTTGAATGAATATAATTTAATATTTTATTGCTTTGTGATTGTGATTTTTAGTCAGCTGCTCATAATTTTATTGAAGGCTTGGAGTTGTTTATTATGGAAGGATCACTTTACACTCAACATTGAGTGAATTGGCAGAGCAGAATTGTTTATAAATAATTCTATTACAGATTATTTATCTTTGTAATCCACAGCATAATGATTAAGAAACCAGTGAGATATAAAATCAATGCCGTGGTTATTCATTGGGTGAAGAACTGCCTGGCTTGCAGGTCTCAAATACAGTTTAACTGGATGCTTATGAAGTGGGTGTCTGTCTAGTGGAAACCCTCTGCATTGATTTGTTAAGCCCTATTTAAAATTGAGTATCAAAAACAGTTTTTAGGGAAGGAGTGATCAGTGAAGGGGAGAGATTGCTGATACAAAAATGTAATTATCTAAGCTTGATGAAAGCAAGGCATATTTTCATAAAGCTGGTGGAGTTCCACGCACATACATCATCCTACAAGATAAAAGGTCCCGGTTGACTTTGAAAGAAATCAGAAGTACTCTGGCATTTTTATGAGTTTACTCCTTAAATTATTTGGAAGATTAAGGGTAAATAAATCCTTCAATAAGGGGGCTCTTCAATAAGGTATGTCAGAGGGGGATTAGGGTGGACATCAGGGAAAGGTTCTTCCCCCAGAGGGTGCTGGGCACTGCCCAGGCTCCCCAGGGAATGGGCACGGCCCCGAGGCTGCCAGAGCTCCAGGAGAGCTTGGACACCTCTGCCAGGGATGCGCAGGGTGGGATTGTTGGGGTGTCTGTGCAGGGCCAGGAGCTGGATCTGTGATCCTGTGGGTCCCTTCCAGATCAGGGTATTCTGTGATTTGATGCAAAAGTACAATGCACTCCAGTAACTGGAAAGCAAACCCAGCTGAGACTGGTCCATCCTTTTTTTACATGGTGTATGAGTCACTGGAATAGTTTAACAAGGCCTCTGGATTTCCCTGGATTGGAATTTTTGAATGAGATTGGATGTTCTACTAAAAGATATGTCCAAGTCCAGCCAAAGCTATTGGACTTGAAGGAGGAAGTAGCTGAGGGAATTCCTATGGCTTGTGTCAGATGAGTGGATCAAAGTGGCTTCTTTTGGCATAAAATATGGAAGTTACAGGCAGATTGCCATGCAGGATTTTGTTCATTTGTTTGCCTTACAGATTGCTTTAAAAGGCTGCATTTTGATTTGGAATCTTCCCATTAAAAATGATATCTTCTCAGGTTCCCCAGGTGATTTGACCCAAATAGTACAAAACAGCACAGGTTGCCAAAACTCTACATTCTCATGTACAACAAATGAAACTGAAAGGGGAAAAATCGCAAGAGTGATGTTCTTTCTCTATAATAATCTTTATTCCTCCCACCCTGGTAAAAATCTATCTCAGGCATGTTCTAGACGCATTCTACCACTTTAGCATGTGAAGCTAAAACACATCTTGATCAGTCGGAATTATTTTTAATTGGATGCTTATGAGCCCACATTCCCATGAGATGAAACTGGAACAAAATTACTTTCACACATTTCCATTGTAGCAGTATGTTCAGAGTCCGGGGGTTTTGCATTCCTACGTAAGGTCTGGCATTTAATCAGCATTGGGAGGGCGTCTTATTCTTTGGTAAGTATGTAAATAAGCTATTGTTTTGGGAGTAAAAGGAGAAAAATGCCATAACTTGCCTGTAAAGTTCTGGAGAATGCTAACAAAATGTGTCTCAGTCTGATTACACTGAAACAGCTTACAGCTGAAAGGAGAAAGAATTCTCTCTGTAATCTCTGCTAGCTTCCCTGGTTGCACCTTTCCAGCAGCTTCTTTAAGTCACTGCCACTGGCAGCAGGGAGTGCCCTGCAGCTGTTCTTGGCTTTCTCCATTTAGGTGATGCACTCGTGTCTGTTTTGATTTCCCAAACAGCATTGCATGAACTTTGACTAGTGAAAGCAGCTTAGTAAAATACTTAATTATTGCCTAAATATCGAAAATTGTTCATTTAGAAAATAACAAACACACGTTGCTGATTCAAAATGTCTTCCAATTTGTCAAATTTAAGAAAGTATTGACTGCAGCTAGAGTTGTCACAAATCATAATTTTGATGAAGATGTTGCAGTCAGAATGCCTGAAGCATCAGAATGTATATATTTTTTCCCCTTTTAAGTAGGAGTATATACTTCTTGATACCAGTTGAGAACTAAATGTTTAAACCACATACATGGGTCTCCTGAGAGAGATCTGGGTGTCTACCCAGAGCTGGGCAGTACCCTCAGTACTAAAATATTTCAAAGAACTTTGCAAACCTTGAGTAACAAATGATTCACAAGAAGAAAAGTGCAGCAAATGTCTTTGCAGGTGTCTCCTGGAGACAGAGATGGATGGGTTTAAGGGATTCAAATCGTGCATATGAGCAGTGGTGATGAAGGAAATTTTAAATTTTGATCAAGGACTCTGAAGAGCAGAAGCAGTAAAAAATTAATCTTGTTAATGTAGAGGACAAGAGGTTTAAAGTTTTATGCTTTTAAGGTTGGATGCAGCGTGTCCCAGTTCATAAAATATATAAAATTTTAGTTCAGTTATTTTTAATCAATAACCCCTCGAATCAACAGTGCAGTTAAAAATGAGAGAACCTCAAAACATACTTGTAGGTTCATAGGAGGCTTTCACTTGAAACATAATTTGTTTACTGGGATGTTGTGCATAAGAAGGATATCTAAGTGGTCTGCCCATGTGGGGCTGGTATGTTAGTTTAAAAGTGATGAGTCCAGGAGATAAACCTTATATAGTGAAACCCAGGGTTTATTCCAGTAATCCCAAATCGTCTCAAAGCAGATGTTGTGATACATGCTGCAGAGATGTTCTGCGCAGGAGCCATAGGGTAGACCTGCTTTGTGAAAATACCTGAGACTTTCTATTCTTCTAATTAACTGCAGCTGTGGATAGCATGAGTTTGGAAAGTTTGGTTTGTTTTGATTAAAAAAAAAATTAAAAATATTTGATTAACAGTATAAGTGATTAGAGGCATCATCCTCATGGTTCTCCTTCTGAGGTAGTTTTGGGTAGTCTCCCAGCTGCCCAGCTGTTGGATCTGAATCAGTGATTCTCCACCAAAGAGGCAGGTGCCACCAGTGAGAGGCCATAAGCACATTGCTACAGAAGCAGAGCCCCTGAGCTGCTGGGTCCTGCAGACCTGGCCCGGATCCCGCATGGCTGGAACAGGATGGGCAGAAAAAAAGCTGAATGGAGGGAATAGGGAGCATTTCTGACCTGCTTATCGAAGGTGTAACGCCTGAAAAATTGGAAACAGGCATCCAGATCCATTCTTCCTCACTAAGTGGCCCAAACCATTCCAGATTTGCAGAATTAATCACACTGTAAGAACGACTCCTGTTCTTTTCATTTCCGGCTTCTATTGAGAACATCTGAAAACAAGAACTGTTGTGTCTTCTCACATTTTGGTATCGCCCTTCCTCACCACAGCCTATTTGACTAAGAAATGCAGAGAAAAGCTTGGGGGGAACATTTAGTCAGCCCTTTATTCCAATCCTCCAAAGGATTGGTTTAAGTTGTGTAAGGAGTTTTTGGATCCCCACTCTGCAGCAGGATGTAGGGGGTGAGAGCTGTGAGCTATTCTTAAGTGGTTTTGTTCTTTCGTGTTTGTAAGCTGAATTTATGAGAAAACATTGATGAGAATGCTCCCACTGCAGCAGCCACAGATCAGAAAAAGCAGTGGGAGAGGAAAATAGGAACAACCACAACTGGTTTCCAAAGATGACTAATCCTGCAGCCCCAGTGTAACCTCCAGGACAGTGATTAGTGTTTGGCTTTTTTTCTGCTGGAAAAGTTTTCTGGGGCGTCAGCCTAGCTGAAAACTGGTTCAATACATGTAACTAACGAAAGATTTTAAAGTTCCTGTTCAAAGTTTCTGCCTTGTGCACTTGGTTACCTTAAATAATTCTAGGTGCATAATGTGCAGTACTACATTTTGCCTGCATTCTGTATTAATTACCAGATTATTTTATAAGTGAGGAAAATCTAGTTTTATAGAGAAGATATTGTAAAGTACCTCTAATGGACCTGTCAGCAGTAGTGTGATAGAGTTTTTGACTTCCAGTTGGTGAAAATTCAGTGAATACTCCTCAATTTTGCAGAAGACTTTTAAGGGAATTCAACATAGATGTTTTGCCTTTCACCCGAGTGAGGAAAGGTGCAAGTTCTTGCTTTTAGTGTGACATTCACTCTGCAAAAATTAAAAATTGGTGATTATAAAAAAACTCCCAACCTCATAAATAAAATCGTATCTTTCCAATGCTGCATTCTTGTAATTAATCAACAAGCGATCCTCTTGCTACTGCAGGATTTTACCCTGAAGTGTGTTTTCTCTATTCCCCAGAGTGCTTTGTAGTGCAGTTGTGGCTTTACAGGTTTCTACATTGACTTGGTATTCATTCCCAGTAGGCAGTTTTCCTTGCATTTTGTTGTTTATTGAATTGTGCTCAATGTTTGTGCTCAGTGATTTCAGGGAATCTTCAAAGTGCCTGGTTAGGAAGCATCCTTGGAGATTGTCATGTCCAAGGACAGGGTCACCAAGAGCTGTATGCCCAAGGCTACATCCAGTTGATGTTTAATATCTCCAAGGATGGTGACTCCACAAGCTCTCTGAGTAACTTGTGGTTTTTCTCCTACGGTTAAATGCAATTTCCTGTATTTCAATTTGGGCCCATTTCCTTTTGTCCTTTCTCTGGGCACCAGTGTGTCTGGCTTCATCATCTCTAGATCTTCCCATCATAATCACAGAATCATCTAGATTGGAAAAGACCTTTGAGATCATCAAGTCCTATCTATGACCTAAGACCACCTCATCATCTATCAGGTTCTGAGACTGCCATGAGCCTTTTCTTCCACAGGCTAATCACAGGTCTCTCATCTTCTCTTTGCATGTCAGACACTCCAGTCCCTTCATCATCTTTGTGGTGCTGTGCTGGACCTGCTGCAGTGTGTGCATGTCCCTGCTGCTGGGAGCCTGGTGCTCCAGGTGTGGCTACTGAGCAGAGAGGGGGGATCACCTTTTCAGTGGACTGGCGATGCTCTGCCTCACGCAGCTCAAGGTGCCCAGGGCTTTCTATGCTGTGAGGGTCAGATGCTGGTGTAGCTTCCATTCCGTGTTCTCCAGGAGCCTGGGGGCCATTGCTGCAAAGCTGTTTTGTGTCTGGCCAACCCTCAGCACCAAGGAACTGGCACAGCCCTTCATAACTTCACGAGGTTTCTCTTGGAGAGTTTATCCAGCCTGTACTTGTCCCTCTAGCAACACAACCATCATGTGCATCATCTTCTCCTCCCACTTGTGTATCACTGCACACTCGCCAAGGCTGCAGCCTGCCCCACCAGCTGGGGCATCTGTGGACATGTTGGAAAACATTGGTCCCAGAATCCCAGAATGGTTGGAAGCGATCTTTGAAATCCATCTTGTTCCACCTTCTGCCTTGGGCAGGGACATCTTTCACTATCCCAGGTTGCTCCAAGCCTCATCCAACCTGGCCTTGGACACTGCCAGGGATGCAGGGGCAGCCACAGCTGCTCTGGGCACCCTGTGCCAGGGCCTGCCCACCCTCACACACACCAATTCCTTCCCAAGATCCCATCCAGCCCTGCCCTCTGGCACTGGGAAGCCATTCCCTGGGTGCTGTCCCTGCCTGCCTTGTCCCCAGTCCCTCTGCAGCTCTCCTGGAGCCCCTTCAGGCCCTGGCAGGGGCTGGGAGCTGGCCCTGGAGCCTTCTCTTGTGCAGCTGAGCAGCCCCAGGTGTCCCGGGCTGGCTGCAGAGCAGAGGGGCTCCAGCCCTGGCAGCATCTGCGTGGCCTCCTCCGGAATCAACACATGGGGTGTACCACTTACGGCTGGGCTCCAGCTGGACTTTTTATTGCTGACTGTACCTCTCTGACCCCTTGAGTTTAGCCAGGTTTCTGTCCACCTCCTTGTCCATTTATCTAGTCTCTACTTCATCACTGTGTTACAGCTTGGCTTAATTGTAAAATACCATGATTATCTTGATCTTATCTTTGAGAGTCTTCATAATGTCTGTGTAGTTGTTCACATTTACAAATTGCTTCAGTATCCAGGATAGTTTTGGCCTTGCTTTAAGATTTCAGATTACACCACCAGGGTTGGGAAACTCGTCTGTGATCAATGCCAGCACTGCTGAGGCACCTCCAGTGCTGGGGACAGCTCTGGGCCCCTCAGGACAAGAAGGACACTGAAGGGCTGGAGCGTGTCCAGGGCAGGGAACGGAGCTGGGGAAGGGGCTGGAGCCCCAGGAGAGGCTGAGGGAGCTGGGAAAGGGGCTCAGCCTGGAGAAAAGGAGGCTCAGGGGGGACCTTGTGGCTCTGCACAACTCCCTGACAGGAGGGGACAGCCGGGGGGGTCGGGCTGTGCTCCAGGGAACAGGGACAGGAGGAGAGGGAACGGCCTCAGGCTGGGCCAGGGGAGGCTCAGAGTGGATATTGGACAAAATCTCTTCATGAAAAGGGTGATCAGGAGCTGGAAGAAGCTGCCCAGGGATGTTTGGATTCCCCCACCCCTGGAGGTGTCCAAGGAAGGCCTGGATGTAGCACTCAGTGCTCGGTGCTGGTGACACAGTGGGAATTTGGCACAGCCGGGACTCTGTGATCTCAGGGGTTTTTTCCAACCTAAATGGTTCTGTGATTCTTTGGTTCTGTCACCTGCGTAAATTCAAGTTCAGAACAATGTTTGTATGTGCCTAGAAAGATTCTTACTGTGGCCCTTCTGAATATCCCATTGAAAAACAATTTATATTTGATCCTATGGCCTAGCATTTGTTTCCCAAATGGGAGTGAAATTTACATCCCAACCCATGACGGTTGTACTTGGTTTTTGTACAATATAGAATATGAAATTTGTTAGTGTTTGCTTTATCCTCATGAAGTCAATTCCTGGAAGTGTTGTCTTAACTTTGGGAAAAACAGAGAATGACCTGGAACATCACAGAAATGTGTCTTTTTAAAAAGTACATTTTGGGGAGGGCAGTGTTTTGGAATTTAGGAGGATTTTTGGATTGATAGAGGCAGAAAGAATTACACAGCAGAATAAGATTTATAAAACTGAGTGGGAGGTAAAGCACAACCTCTTTCTCTGTGGGAAGGAGGTTAATTTCCAAATAAATTGAAGACAATGTAAATTTAATTACTGTGCAACTTGGAGGACTGGGACTTAAAAGCTATCATGTTAGTTTTTAAGATGGAAAAATATTGCACAACTGCAAGAATGCTGAAATAAATCATTAAATCAAATCTGTGTTAGTTGTCCCACCAATCCTGAGACTTGAGGATGTCTGAAGGCAGTAAAATAGTCTCTCTTCAGAATGACAGGTTCAGTAGTGGGTAAGGTAATTTCAGACGAGAGTGTATGTGGGAAATAATGACATTTTTCCTAATGAAAAGTAATGAACAATAGATTTAAAGCTTTACCTAAATAAAATCTGCATTTCCTTAATAAAGGCTATTCACGCCCATGTAACATTTCTAGATCTCATAGGTATTGTCTGTAACACCTTTTTCACGGAAGAGTAAAATTAAAAACATTGACAGGCAGACTAAAGTGGAGAAACAGGATTGTATTTCAGCTCTGTCAAGGTTGGATTGTGAAACTTGGGTAAGATATGACTTTACTAGATATGGAAAGTATTTTTATAAAAGATGAGGGGACTGTCCAAGCTGGGGATCCTTCAGGATGCTGACAAGTCTTTTCCTGCTGTGAGCTACAGTGATTTTGATCACACATGTTTGTTTGAGAGAACAGTGGTGGTGATGGAGACAAAAGCTGGGAGAATTCAGTGCTCCAAACATTTTTCCTTCCTTAAAGGCTTCCAGATCATCCGTTCCAAGATTGTCATCTTCCTGCAATGATGAGTAGTTTAGAGCATTTCAGGCTGCCTGTAGTGCATTTCTAAATGCTTTTTGTACATGCTGGAGACCATGGTATATTCTTGATACCTATATGCTGTTCCCTGGAATTGTCTTTTAACCTTTCTAGGTCCTCGCTCTACATTTAATGGAATCATTTAGGCTGGAAAATCCCTCTAAAAGCATCAAGTCCTGCCATTCCCCCAGCACTGCCAAAGTCACCATTAACCAGTGTCCCAAAGTTTCACATTCTTTTAATCACAGATCTTTTAAATCCTTCCAGCAATGCTTCACAGGTTGTTTTCCCCCACTTTTTCTTTGTTTGTTTGTATGTTTTGGGTTTGATTTTTTTTCTTGTTTGTTTGGTTTGGTTTGTTTTTTTCTTATGACCTGTAGAACAAGGAGGAGAAAATCACTAAACACTGTGAATATAGGATGTGATGTTAGGGACATAACATCCTATATTCAACAAATAGGAACTTTACTGTTGATAATAAAGATACATGGAAAATGAAGCAGGTGAAAGGCCTTGGCATTATCTCTCAGGCATACATAGGAAAGGATGTGGGTGGTTGAGAGGCTGAAGATACCAAGAAGAGGGAAATAAAATAAAGAGAAATGTTAAATAACAGGAGTTAATAAAATGCCGTGGGCCAATTTCCCGGGATGTTAGCACAGCATTTACAATGAACTGGGCAAGGGCAGGCTGGGGCTCCTAAAGCCAAGTTAACCTCCGTGTAGGTCATTAACTGTAGCTTTTTCCATAGTGAATTGCACTCTTATGAAATGCTTCATTATCCCTTGTTTTGTTCAGCATTCACTGCAGTTGGATTCTGACTGGATATTAACATCCCTTACAGAAAATTTAATATTCTTGATAAATGTTTTCTTTCGATGATGCAGTATTTTTCAGGATGAAAATACCTACCTTTAATTTCCTCAAATTTCCTTTTAAAAGTGGTTTATTTATCACAGGCTACCTTTTGCAGGTTCGTTTCTAAGAGCAGAAATTCACAGAAATGCAACAAAGGGGATGATGTTGACATTACAGTGAAGGATGTAAACAATTTTTATTTGAGATACTTGTTTTTCAAGTAGTGTGTTGTTACAGGATGGGTTTAGAAATAGATATTAAACTTATTCTTGGTCTTGTATTGAAAAACACTTGATATGTTACATTACTTGACATTATGCTGTGTTTTTATTGCATTTTTCCTGTTTTCCAGTACTAGTATACCTTCATGTGCTTCTGAAAATGTTTAGTCATTTCATCTCTTTGAAAGTAGACATCGGTGCTGTTTGCAGAGAAGTATTTCCAACAAGTACTTCTCTGGGAGGAAAGTGAGGGTGTTCTATGTAGGTGCACACACTCAATCATAAGATCCCAGACTGGTTTAGGTTGGAAGAGACCTTACAGCTCATCTCATTCCATCCCCCGCCATGGGCAGGGACACCTTNGGGGGCTGCCCTGACCCAGGTGCAGCTCCAGGAATTGGCCTTGTTAAACCTCAGAGGTTTCCATGGGCCCCTGCTCGAGCCTGTCTGGATAATGTGATACCAGATATTGTAGTGTGAATTTTGAGTTCATTGTCGAGTACCATACCTAAAGTCCTCTTCTCTATTCCTTTCATACTTCATGCCTGACATGATTTATTTAGAAAGGAATGTATGAGCAAAATTTGAAAATTGAAATTCTGTATGTACTGGTTTGAATACGCATGCCTTGGAAATTGCAGTTTGTGTACCATGATTGAACATCCTGTGTGAAATTCCTGGTGAAGGTGTAGAGGGAGTGATCAAAATTCAGCTCCAACATTGGCTTTATGGTAGTGCTGCCCAAACTATGTACTTTTTTGTGCCTGGAAATTCAGTAAGATTAGATACTTGAGCCAAAATCACTAACTTGATATGAATGGATGTACTCCGTTGAAGGAGGTGGTAATGCACCCAATATATTGTGCTTTATGCACTTTTTACATTAGAAAATGACTTCATCAATACTGAAATTTGACACAAAGTTCAGGAAATAATAGATTAAGGTTTTATGAGAAGTTTTAGTTCACCATCTTTGTTTGAAAAGTGAAACACAATCTTTAATTGAGTGATTGTTCATTGTGCTTTGTTCTGAATGTAGGGTTATTCACTGGTTTGGGTTTTTTTTACGTTGTCTTTATTCTTTGTGTGGCCTCAGGCACACTGAACAACATGCCATCTAACTTTATCCAGAAGACAGAAAATTATTATTTCCTTAATAACTGTTCTTTATAGAGCCTGTGGTACTCATAAAAGTTCTCAATGGTTCTCAAGTGTTCATAGTGAAAATACAAATTATTTATAGATATGGATTTGGGAAAAAAATATTGCTACCCACTATGAACAGTTATGGAAGTTATCCACAGATATAAATGTGTTATCTTTCAATTTTTTTTCCTTTATGAGGCACTGGAAGTTTAGAAATGGTCTCACTGTTATGCAAAAGAAAATGCTTGCATCCAAAATGATACATGGGAAAACATCTTAGCTGTGGTAACTATGTCAGGTTTGAATTTTTGGTTATTTCTGTAGTGTCCTTAGCAATGACTTTATTGTAAAGTTGATTGGTCCAACTGATTTTCTTTATTTCTTTAAAAAAAAAAGTTTCCAGTTGGTTAAAATTTTACAGGTTTTATGTCAGTAGGGTAGCCAAAAAACTGTAGTGATGAGCGAGGGACAGACAGCTAAAGGCTTTCCATGTCCAATAGCAGGATCACTGTGGAGGCAGAAAGATGTGATCTGGAAGGACCTGGCCAAAGAGAAGGTCAGTCCATGAGGAAAGCAGTGAACTCCTTCCTGTGCAAGCACATCAGAGACCTTTAGGACAGGGACTGAAAGAAAGGAGGGGGGAAGGAGACAAAGGCATAAGACAAAAATAGTATTCTCTGCCTGCAGCATATGGTGGGTCCTCCTAGGCGCTTGTTTCTTGTTCTGCTTTGATGCTGAAACTCAAGTTTATGAAGTTAGGTGAAAGCCTGCACAAGAGAAGGCTCCAGGGACAGCTCCCAGCCCCTGCAGGGCCTGAAGGGGCTCCAGGAGAGCTGCAGAGGGACTGGGGACAAGGCAGGCAGGGACAGCACCCAGGGAATGGCTTCCCAGTGCCAGAGGGCAGGGCTGGATGGGATCTTGGGAAGGAATTGGTGTGTGTGAGGGTGGGCAGGCCCTGGCACAGGGTGCCCAGAGCAGCTGTGGCTGCCCCTGGATCCCTGGCAGTGCCCAAGGCCAGGCTGGACAGGGCTTGGATAAACCTGGGATAGTGGAAGGTGTCCCTGCCCATGGCAGGAGGTGGAATGAGATGGGTTTTAAGGTCCCTTCCAACCCAAACATTCCATGACTCTCTGATGTTATTTCCAAGTTTCAGAGGAGATTGCAATGAATAATTAATTCATTGTAACTGTGCCAGGGCACTGAAAAGCCAAACTCTCAGCGAGCCCACGGGGCTGCATTAGGACAGGGTGGTGCCAGAGGTGAGCACTGTGAGGCCTCCAGGTACAGAACCAGGGTTCCAGACTCATGTTCTGCTTAAATCTTAGAAGAAACAGAGCTCTTAGCAGCACACATATCCTGTGACCTTCTGCCTGCAGAATGAGTCTGTTACCTCCTGAAGTGGACTCAGATTCTTTCCTGTTTGAATGAGTTCAGAGGACACAGCAATTCTCTTTCCAAGTGTAGCACTCACCCAAATACATACCAGTACAAATGTGCTTGCACAGCCAATGTGTTTGAGCAAAGCTGTGCCAAATCCAAGCTGCTCAAAGGACAGGGATTTGGACCCTAGGTTGCATGACAGTAGCGTCTTTCTAATTTTCATGTTGTTATTTCTTTGTTAGGAGTCTGTTGTTGGGGTTTAGGGTGAGAGTTCTGTTCAGGATGCTTTCTCCAGCAATATCCCCTGATTCTCACCCACAGAGTTTCCCCCTCATTCAAGGCAAATGTCATCTCTCAGCAGCTACGCGACACTTACCCTGTTGAATTAAGAGCAAGTAGATAAAATGGAAATATTGTGAACTCTGCCCATTTGATACTCTTATAAAATAGTAACAGGACAAACACAGGTATCATTGAAAGGAATTACATGCATACCTTGAGACACCTAAAACAGGTTTGAGAATTTTAAGCTCAGAAAAAGACTTGTATTTAATCTGAGCTTTGCAAACGTATTCTGTTTGTACTGGACTGCACTAATTTCCCTCCCTTAGCTTTCAGCCTTTCAGCATTTAATTTCCTGCTTGCCACTCTTGAGGAGTACAGAAGATGTTACTCAGCAAAGCACTACCCTGTCAAGTCAAAATGATCATGTTCTCTAGGATTTGTGTGCAGGAATTCAGTCCATGGGAGATCACAGTCTGCCTATTGAGTTTCTAGTTCAATACAACCTAGAGTTAGGTCTTAGCCCGCCTCTGCCCTGTAAGTGGAATTACAGGGATGTTATTTGGCATGCCAGACAAAAGGGGAATAAAACGATCTGTACCAAGCTACAGGGGAAGGAATTTACTGCCTTCTGTTCCTTTTACTTCACTAGTGATAGGAGCATCCATTTCCCAACACTGGCTGGAAAGTGGCCATGAGATGCCGAACAATTTATGCCTTCAGTTGAAAAATACATTTCCTGGTCTGTGGAAATTAAACTCTTGGCTTATTTTGTAAATATTTACTTCTGTCTTGCCACATCAAATTCCTTTCTTCCATGTTGTTTTTAGCGTCATTGTCTTTCTGACTCCATTTTAGCAGGAAATCCTGTTCGTTATTGCAAAGCCTCCCTTAATTGTTCTAAATTGTTTCTGATTTTGCTTATATACCCGCAAGGGTATGGTGACTTTTTGTTTTTCTATTTAATATAGCAATATTCTAAATAATAATGTTGTCCTTTGTGAGGCAGAATTTGATATGGCTTTATAGCACATGACTTATAGTTCTCTGCTCATATGTAAGCAGTGGCAGATAAAGGGGTACTCTTTAAAATTAATGAGATGTTTTCTCAAGAAGATATCTTGAAGTATGTAATTTATTAGGATCAAGTTTAGGATTGTAGAATTAAAAGAGTGGCCTTTTATGTTTGCTGTTTAACAGGGAGATGGGATAGAAATAATTTTCTTACCCAGGCTGCATTAAAACCATTTGTGATGCCAGACATCAGCTCAGGAGAATGACTTTTTACATGGGCAGATACTGACAAAAAAGCTTTAAACAGACAGAGGGCATTTTCAGATTGAATATTAGGAAGAAATTCTTTATTTAGAAGGGACGGTGAGGCCCTGGCACAGGGTGCCCAGAGCAGCTGTGGCTGACCCTGGATCCCTGGCAGTGTCCAAGGCCAGGCTGGACAGGGCTTGGAGCAACCTGGGACAGTGGAAGGTGTCCCTGCCCACGGCAGGAGGTTGAACTGGAGGAGCTTTAAGATCTGCTTCAACCCAAATCACTCAGAGGTTCTATACTGTGGGAATTGCCCTGAAATAGCTGCCAGCTGCAGCACACAGCTGTTTCCAAAGGGACACAAACTTATTTTTTTATAAGAGGGCACAAGATAAGTGAAGCAGAAAAAGGTCCAATCACTGCCCAGCAAAATTGGAACATGACAATACCCCAATCATGTGAATGTTGTACTGTCTGGGAGTTCTTTTCATTCTCTGATCCCTTGAACATTCTTTGTCCATCAGTGTGGCCCATGCAGACCATGTTATTTGCATCCATGATGTTTGTGGAGTCTGCACACTGTCAGTCTCTCAATTTCACATCCTCTCCACAAGCCAGATGGACCTAATAGTAAATATAGCAAATCTTTATTCAGCAGAATTTAGTCATGTTTCACTTTACAAGACTAGAAAGAAAGATATAAAGTGTGTTCTTACTTTCTGTTTATTCTGTTATTTAATATTTTAATTGTTTAGGTTCTGTTTCCTGGGATCCTAAATGTCTCCCAGGCTTAAGAGTTGGGCTCAAATAAATAAGAGCAGTGCCCGTCTATGGAGTAAATTGCCCTGCAAAGGCCTTGGAGTTCTCCATGGCTACTGTCTCTCTTTATTTCTATTTATGTGCCATTGTAGCTTGGATAATTCGAATGCAGAATGCCTCAAGGGCTCTTTATAGTAGACATGAGCACAAGGGACTTAGGGATTTTTCTCTGCATTTATTTGTACTAAATGGATTTCTCCCAGTGCTGGGTTCCTTAAGTGCTCACAGAGCACTCCTCCATTGCCCACAGACAGGCACTTGCTTACAACCTGTCCCCCATACAGGTCTGTGGGACAATGCATTTATTGTATTTCAAGTGGAGCAGCACAGTGCATTTGCTTTGTTCTGATGTCTGGTATAACCCTGCACAGACTTTTATTCAACCAGATGGGCATTTCAGGTTGTGTGCTTGGAGACGTCTGTGCAGGCACATATCCATGTCTAGAGTTCTTGTGCTGCAGAACACGCTTTTTTTTGCTGTAATCCTTTTAAAAAATAGGTCAAACCCAAGAAGTGTTCCTTACATGTACAGAAATCAAGGTAAGGTTTTAACTTTTAGATATCAGATTTTGAAAATATTTTTAGAGCTTCTTTGTAGTATGGTTGTGGCATTGTAAAATCCTTTTGTTTAAAAGGAGTATTTTTTTGTGTAGCAAGGTTTTGGTGTTGAGGGTTTTATATTTAAGTCTTTAAAATAGAGAACAATAGTACATTTGGCATGTGTATAGGAGGAGGGAGAAAAAGCACCACGGAGTATGGCTGAACTGTTTGAGAACATTCATCCTCAAATTTTTTGATCTATGGAACTGTTTTTTTCCATCACCAGATAGTGATTCGTGTTTGTGTGCTGTTCAGTTTGTTTGCAGCACTTCTGAAGTAGGAAAGTGAGCCGAAAAAATTCAAAACATCTGAATTTCCAAACTTCAAATAAATTCTGTGGAGAGGTGCATTAGTCCTCAAGTAGTTCTTTACTCAGCACGTATAGAATGTTTCTAGATATTCAGAGAAATTAAAATTCACCTTTAGAAGCTCAGTAGTGATTTGAATTATGAGAAATCCAGTCCAATTCAATCTTTAACCTTTCTTGCTGTTGTATCACTTGATATGACTTTTCTCTGCTAATGTCATCAGTTTGTTTCTATCCGTGGCCCTTTTTTTCAGGCTTCCATCTCTTTCTTTGTATCACACCATCAGTCTAAGCCCATCTCATACCCTAGGTATGGAGATTGTCTTCTTTCCTCCCAGGTTTCCTTCCCTCTCTGCCATTGCTTTGATAGTGCAAACAGGAATTTATTGCACCTTGAGCCAGGCTTCAGCCTCCTTTGTGAGAGAGATCTGTGCCCATGTAATGGTAGTTAAGTTTCTGTTTCGATAACTTTTTTTTTTAATTCTGGTATCTTGTAGAATCCTCAGTGAGCACGCTTCCTTTCTCCATTTGCGTATTTTTGGTTTTTTGGCCAAATCACTCTTTCATCTTTTCTCAAATCCATTGAATAAATGAGTTTTCAAGCATTTCATGGAGAAGTAAGTTTTCTGGTTTAGAGCCTTTGCATTTTCATACAATTGTTTCAAAATCTTTCACGCAGGATGCCAGGGGCACTTGCTGCACAGCACAACTTTACTGGATATAAAATCATGGAATTGTTTTGATTGGAAAGGACATCCAAGTTTGAGTCCAGCCCTGCCCTCAGCACTGCCCAGCCCACCACTGCCCCATGTCCCCAGGTACCATCCAAATGGCTTTTAAACACCTCCAGGGGTGCGGACTCCACCACTGCTCTGGGCAGCTGTGCCAGGGCTGGACAGCCCTTTCTGTGACAAAACTTTTTTAATATCCAAACAAAACCTCCTGGCACAACCTGAGCCATTTCAGCTTGTCCTATCACTTTGTTACCTGGAATAAGAGACCGACACCCACCTGGCTCCAGCTCCTTCCCCAGCTCTGTTCCCTTCTCTGGACATGCTCCAGCCCCTCAATGTCTTTTCTTGTCATGAAGGGCCGTATTTTTGTGAAAACCAAAGACAGGTACTCTTTCAGCAGCTTTGTTGCATTATAGGCAGCTGTTTGCTGTCTGGTTGTCCTTAGTTGCTGCTCCCAGGCTGAAATCCTTCATGCGTAGTGAGAAGCTTGGGTTGTTTCTTGCTGCATTAGATCTCAGCAAGTTTATTTTGTGTCCAACTTCTTGAAAGGTAAAGAAAAATTTAATTAAAATGCCTTTTCTGTTTGCTAATCACTTTTGTAATGACTGTGCCATTTGCAAGGTTTAATTGTAGTATTTCATAGAATCAGAGAATATCTTGGGTTGGAAGGAACCCACCAGGATCATCCAGTCCAGCCCCTGTCCCTGCACCCCAGCAGACACCCCAACAATCCCACCCTGTGCATCCCTGTCCAAGCTCTCCTGGAGCTCTGGCAGCCTCGGGGCCGTGCCCATTCCCTGGGGAGCCTGGGCAGTGCCCAGCACCCTCTGGGGAGAACCTTTCTCTGATATCCCACCTAAACCTCTGTCATGCAACTTCAGGCCATTGGCATTTCTTTACTGTTGATGTATATTAATATAAGTCACTTTATATATTCTGTCTTTATATTGAAAGTATTTTGGTAGCTTGATCAAGTGTTTAATGGCTTTTGGTATTTAGATGGGCCAAAAATGTGCTCCTTTTTGGCCCTATTATGAATATTTCTCAGACTGTTGGGATGTCTCACCTTCAGTTCATATAATGCATCCCATGTTACTTTTTATTATTCAACTCTCTTAATAAAAAAAAAAATATCTCCGCTTTGTGGAACACAGTCATATAAATGATGTGTAGAAGCCTGTTAAAACAGGGATACTGTTGTGCTTTATTTTACTTCCAGTCTCACTGAATGGTCATCGACAAGGTATATTTTTCAGTGCTGGTTATATCCTCCTTGGAATGAGTTTCACAATCACTGTTCCAGTATTATGCTCAGGACAAACTGGCATGTCATTATTTTGGAGCATCCTATTTAATACCTTAAAATAAAGTATGCTGCTGCCTTTCCTTCTCATTGTCCAAAGCTTTCAGAAAAGGTTTTGGCAGGTTCTACCTTTGGATTTCCTTTCAACTTCTAATTTTAATTTCCACATCTTTTTTCCCAATTTTTTCATATAAAAGCTGCATTTTATGCCTTTCTTTTTTTTTTAATGTAAAAAGTGTACTTTATGAGCTGTTTCAAACTGATGTAAATTAGACCTTTTGAGGCACTTGATAAATGAGTCTCCTTATTGGCATTTTTTTTATTTCGGGATCTGTAGGCTTTGTGGAGTTGACTTTTTGAAAGTGTTAAGTTCATATATTACTGGTTTGCATTTTATTGTGCGTGCAAATAGCTTCTAATCAATTTGCTGGGATTAGCAACCATTACTATTTAGTCTGTATTAATTTTTTTATTTATTCAAGTTCAGCCCTGAGTTAAATTAAAAACCGCTGTGTGAAAGGAGGTAAGAAACCAATGTTGTTTTTAATTCCTTAAAAACAAACAACCACAGGACCTTGAGATTGTTGTTCAGCCTTGACTCTTCCTTGTTGGCTGAGCTCATCCCTGGTGCGATTTGATGATCTGTAACAGATCACATTATCTTAGAATGGTATGGGTTACAAAGACCTTAAAAATCACCCTGTTTGTGGTCAGGGACACCTTCCTCTATCCCAGGTTGCCCCGAATCCCATCCAGCCGGGCCTTGAACACTGCCAGGGACCTGGAGACTTCCAGCTGCACACAGCTTCTCTGGGCACCCCGTGTCAGGGACTCGCCTCCTCCTAGGCAGGAATTTCTCCTGATAATGCCAGCTGATGATTCGTTATCTTCCTAATAGATGCCAGCTGTTGCTTCATCTTGCTCTTATTCCAACTTACTGTTTTGCTTGCTAAAGTACTTCCGTGGGGGAGAGATGATTTGAGGCACCAAGATGTTTGCATTGTTCTGAACATAGCTTTTTATTATTATGAAAAGTCCATAATGGGTGAGATTGAAGGGCTGGTCGAGCTCCATAGCCTGCCTGACAGTTGATGGAGAAGAGTGGTTGAAACAGGACAAATACTCCGGTAGAAAAATCCGTATTCTTGTCAGCCTGTGCACGCTGCCCTCAGTGACCACAAAATACATGTATTTTTCTGTTTGATCTCAACTTGACTTCTAGTTGGGCAAAAATAGATATGTGATGAAGACACATGAGGGAAATTCGGGGAGACAGTCTCAGCTTCCACTTCTGGACCTTGTACCTTCCTGTGAAGAGGGGAACAACCTTGTTGTAAAGCATTTTTGCTTTTTTAAAATTGCATTATTCATGCCTTGAAAATCAAAATCAAGCCTAAAACCTTAAAGACACTGGAGACATGACTGCTGCAAAATCAAACAGCTCCTTTAGAATGCAGCATTTGTTGGTGATGAAAGGTATTTATGAGCTAAACTTCATACAAATGCCTTCTGAGGGTTGTAACTAACTCTGTGCTCAGACTTGAAAAATTAGTCTCATATTTATCAAGGTGGTTTTCAGAGCTAGAAACAGGCATAATAAGTGAATGACTTGGAATTGAAGTTCTTCACCAATTCAGGAGGCAACAGTATTTCCTAGGAAGCTCCAAATCCATTAGTTAATCACAATATCTGGCCTTGAATTTTTTTCTTCTGTGTTTAGCTGTAGTGTTTTTGTGGAGCTCTTTGAGTTTGCAGTTGTATGCATTTTTATTATGAAAAGTTTAGTATGAAAAATCCTGCCGTCCATACTACCTTTGTGCTTATCTAAGGGATGGTCCTTCGAGAAGCATAACTGATGCATGGTGGAGAGAATTGTGTTGAGGTTTTTTAACCTGGATATCTGTTATGGGCAGTGGTCCCACAAAGAATTGTCCCAGCATGTTGTGAAGGACATGAGTTTGTGGCTGGAAAGCAGAACTTTGCAAGAGGAAAGACAACAAAAGCCTCTGCACTGCTGCTTTTGAATTAGAAATCAGCCACCAAGGTCTTGCTTACACCATGAAGTCTACTTACAGTACACCTAATTATTAAAAAAAGAAAAAACTTAAGGAATATATAAAGAAATAATTTATCCATTATTTTCCTTTCTGCTTTTCCCCAGTTCTCTGCATTTCTGTTGGAATGAATAAATTTATTTTTTACTATTCTGGTTCCATGCAGAGTACCATTGTATGTTCATTTTCTTCTTCACATGCATTGAACACATGCACTTTCCACAATTTTGATCCCACTTCTTTGTTTATATTTACATTTCCTGTACTGCCAAAATGCTTTATGTATTTTGGAGAAGAATCTATTAGTTGGAAATCCTCTTTATTCCAAATTCTTCCTCTGTGTGAAATTATCTGTATCTTCTGGAGCAGACATCAGATTTAAAATGGTTTTGCTGCACCCCAACGTAAGCATCTCCAGCTTGGTTTTAACTGATTATTTTGTCTCCACAGCACTAGATGGTGCTGATGACAGTATCTCTGAAATCTGAGTCTTCAAAGATACCCATGGCTGCAGAAGTAGTGCTGCTGTTTCCTACCAAGGACCAGCTTGCAGATCCCCAATTATTGATCTGAACAAAAATTTCAGTCTTTGAATGCAATAACAGAATATGGGAGGGGGAAAAAGGCAGAAAGCTACCAATATATCTTAATTTCTGTGTTGCGTCTTCCCCTTTTAACAGGAAATGTTCTAGTGATATTGACTAGCAGCTGTGAGTTAGTGTAACTAACTCCTCATGACTGTAAGGAGTGTTGGAAAAGCCTTTTCCTGAGGCTCTTGACTAGCAATGGGGTGACAAGCACTGGTGCTCCAAAGAATCCACTTCTACCATCTGTGAACGGTATAATATGAATGATATGTTACAAGTTAAAAGAATTCAGGGGACTTCTCCCAGTGCTGATCATCATTTCATGAGGCAGAAGAGCCTTGCAAGCACATGCCTTCAAACAGTGATCCAATTTCCAGAAATTGAGGATGTCCAGAATAGAATACTGAGGTAGATTTTGCCACTTGTAAGTGAATTGTGTTCACAGCATCACAGAATGTTTTAGGTTGGAAGGGACCTTAAAGTTCATCCCATTCCACCCCCTGCCATGGGCAGGGACACCTTCCACTATCCCAGGCTGCTCCAAGCCCTGTCCAGCCTGGCCTTGGACACTGCCAGGGATCCAGGGGCAGCCACAGCTGCTCTGGGCACCCTGTGCCAGGGCCTCACCTGTAACTCTTTTGGTGCATGTTGATCAAGCTAGCCTTTCCAACCTGTAAAACACATAGTCATCCTAGGAAAACTAGGAAACTCCTAGAAAACTCCTGACAGGAGTCCCATAGTACTTCCAAAAGAAGTGAAGAAGTCCCAATTATGTTTTTAAACATAAAAAGCCTAAAAACGTCTGACAGCTAACAAGAGCAAATGGCCTCAGGTTGCCCCAGAGTTGGTTTAGAATGGATATTAGGGAAAAATTCTCCATGGAAGAGTTGTTCTTTCACAGGCTGCCCCCGGCAGTGGTGGAGTCCTCATCCCTGAGGGATTTAAAAGCTGTGTGGCTGTGGCACTTCAGGACATGAGGCAGTGGTGGCCTGGGCTGTGCTGGGGGCAGGGTTGGACTCGATGCTCTTAGAAGCTCTTCCAAGATAGGGATGGGTTTGTCTGTGAATTGACAGCCATGTTTGAGCTATCCAGGGCTTTAGAGGAGTATCTCAGTCCTTTCTGCTGCTCAGCATTAGCTGGTGGCCTTTGCCTACTACTGCTGCTTCCACCATTCTCCTTGTAAGTCAGGTTGCACCATCCTCTGTGTGCCATTGCCCTGCTTCCTTCCAGAATACAGGAAAAATGTGTTTATTTCTCTGTATGTGTACGGACCTCTGATTTAACAGATTGTTTATAAAGCTAAGGTAATCCTTTTTTCATTGACTTAAGTTAAAATAAATTTGAAAATAATATATACTAGTAACATACAGTAACTTGGCCTCACAATACCCAGAGCTTTTGTGATATACTCAGATTTCTCCTGTCTTAAGCAATAGGTTATTGGAAAGGATAATATATGAGATACTTAAGTGTATATTACAATGTATTGCATGAGGTGTTGCACTTTAAAATTGCATTCTAGTGAACACAAACTATTTATGAAATAAAATTGCATGCATGACATTCCTTCTGTGACAGTTTGACTTTTATGAATTTAATGATGAACATGAAACGTTCTTCAGATCTTACGTTGTATAGAATATTTCTGATTCAAACTCTGCTGTTACTTACCCAGGTGTTAAATCAATGAATAATGCAACTATTGTACATTGCATTCTAAAAATTTTATGTATATAATAAGATTTCTTTCCTTACTGAACAGTCTTAACGATTTCAGGACATTATCATGAAGTTATTTTAATTTTTTTTTCCCTCCAGTCTATTTTCTCTGTTGTCTAAAAAACACAACAAAGTGCTGGAGCAAGCCACGCAGTCCTTGAGAGGTTCCCTGGGTTCAAACGACTCTCCACTTCCTGATTATGTGAGTATCAAAATGAATGTTGTAATGGGTGCTTCGAAATTCAAGTCATACATCCCTAAATCTGCAAAGAGTTCTTGGGAGTGTGGCAGCTGAGCAACCACCAACATCAAAATACAGGAACCTGTATGAATGATGTCATGTCTGAAACGTCTCTAAAAAACAAGAATTACACTTAGAAATGGCAGAACAAAACCACAGCTATGCAGAGGGAAGAGACTTACTGTCAACTCGTGCTTTTCAAGCCATTTGTAATTCAGGATATTTAAATCACATAGTTGAAAATGGCAGCTTTAAGAACTGGGCTTTAGCATCCACAGACTCTTAAAATGCCTAAAAATTATGGAAAAAAATTCCCAGTGAGCCTCTGGGGGAGAACTGGAGTCGTGGGGCAAATTAGTATGTTCTGAATACATGGATACTTACCGTTCCCTTCAGTTTGCTGAGCCAATGCCCACAAGTAGGCAACAATTTTCTATTTAATTGCACGGCTCGTTGGGAAATCTTTACTTTGGGTGGAAGAAGGAGACGTCTTGAGAGGACTTGAATAATATCTTTGTACTGCTGAAGTAGCTTTGGTCTGTACTCATTCGAACTCTCACTGCAGTATTGTGTGAAGGGAAGAAAATCAGTTGCTCAGGATTTTTGAGGATGAAAATGTATAAACTGTTTTATTTTCAGGGCTAATACATGATTCAGAATATGCCTGCCTGAGACTTTATATATCCTATTACTCTAGCATCAAATATAAAAATCTGAAGACATAAAACATAAATTGATATAATAGTTCAATGACTTAAATAAGGAAACAGCATGATACACATGTCTGTAAAACACATAGGCATGTGATAACATACATATGAAGATACATATTTTAGGGTATGTAAGAATACAATACTTGGAAAACATTTTGTAGGTTTTGAACTGTGTTTAAACTTGCTGGATGTAAACAATGCTGCAGTTAAGGAAAGGCCCAGGGAAAGGCTTTCAGTACAAAGTTGTCCCCTTACATACAGAGGCAGCTGAACAATGCAGCTGATAGAGCGGGGAAAGCTCCCTGGAGTACAGCCAAGAGGCTTAATACGCCAGTGAATATTTTCTCTTTTTACTGTTGGTATGATGTAGGGATGGAAGAAGGAAAGCGAGCACTTGGTGTAGGGCTGAGTAAAATAAGTTCATGGCCTGTGTTTTGAAACAATAAGGTAAACTATTAGGCATGGCTTTCGCTTCCCTTCTTTTTCCTCTCCAAATTGCTCGTGTTACAGCTCAGTCTGAAACATAGGCAGTTGACTAAAAAAAAGTGGAGGCCAGATTTCATCACTTTAGCATATTCTGCTTCTGAAAGCCTGTGTTTATGTTGTGTGTGAGAATAAGGAGGAGTGTAGGAGCTGAGGGGACTGAAATGTCTGAAGTCCTATAGTGTGTGCTGCCTCTGTATCCCAGCATGGAGCTAAGGAAAGGGGTGATTCCAATATTGCCTGCTCTGCACAGGTTTGTTCATTGAGAGGTGGAGGTTTGCCTAATAAGCAGTTCCCTTTGCAGGTTCTGTTCAGACCAAATATGTATTTTAAGAATGCATTTCTCACCATTTTTTCATTCACTTTAGTTTAGAAATTATTCATTTTCTTACTGTGCTCTATAATCCAAAGGGGAATTTGCATGGAACCCGAATCCAAGGGTTAAATCATACATAAAAGTATTCTAGGTGCTGGTTGAGATATTATCCTAAATTCTGGATGTTTGAACAGTAGTACTCTTTATATTCTAGTAGTACTCTTTATACTCTAGTAGTACTCTTTATACTCTAGTAGTACTCTTTATATTCTAGTAAGTTTTTGACCCAATACACAGTCCCTAAGCTCCCACACTCTCACTGATGGTGGTAGGACTATACTGAGTTCTACCTTTACCACATTTCTTCATGCTCTTTTTGTGAGTATCTGCTGCAGTCTGACATCAGGTCTATGGTGTACCCTAGAGCTGGGAACTGGAGTAAGGAACTGACCCCGTTGGCCTTGATATTGTTCCTGCTTTTCTGTTTCTTCTGTTTTTACAAAAAGAAAAGAGCAAGTTGTTTCATTTTTTTGAGGCTGGACTGGTGTCCAGGTCCTTTCCTGATAAACTCTAGTCAGTGTGGTGGGATTCAGGCGCAGGATGGACAAAGCAGCAGGACAGAGACAACCACCCCCTGTCATTATTGCCTCAAAGACACTATCCTCTGTTAGACTAATTCCCATGCTGAGTAGTTTACTTGTTGTTTCATGAGCCATAATATTATTCATTGCTTTTGTAGCAGCATTGACGTGTTTTGAAATACTACACTTGGATCCAATTGGAAATGGGAAGAGTCCACTTAGGTTTACCTTTCTTGCTTTCTTGCATTTAATGAAAGCATATTTTCCAATGTTTTTAGCAAACAAGAAAACTGGTTATAAAATAATTGAGAATTTTGCTTCTTTCAGTTCAAATCAAGACATATTACTTAAGTAAACCTATCAATGATTTTCTTGGTAATTTGATTACAGCCTAATGTAATTTATCAAATCAGAGGTATTTAACAGCATAACTAGAGGCATGCTAACTTCTCTTGGGAAGTAGCACATCAGATATGTTGTTGGAGGTGCCATCGACCCCAAAAATTTCTTTTTAAGGATCTCATAATATTCTGTATGAGTTTTGAGTGCTTCCCCTGCTTGTTAAACTACAGCTGATAACAAGAGATTCTCGTTAGCTCTTTCTAGGGAAAGAGTGGATGGAGAAGAAGAGAGTAAATTTTGATTTTTGACAAGGTTATGTCATTTTCTTGCTGATATAAGAAACAAACCACTTTCCTTAATGCAAAAAATGGAGGAAATTAAAAATCAAATGTAGGTATAGTATTAGATTCAAGTAGTTCAGCAGACATTATCACTTGAGTCTTACCTCCTAAATTTGGGGTTTAAAAAAATTGTTCTAGCCAGATGAAGCTTAAATGTGTTAGGGAAAATTCTAAAAATAATCCTACTTAGTGGCAATATATTAAATTATTTAATACATAGCATTGTCATTTAAACAGCACTTCAGTGGTGGATCTAAGTTGGGATGAAAACTTTGTAGTGTAATGTTGAACTTTTCATATTAGTAGATACATTAATCAATACATGAAGAGCCATCCTTTAATTCTCAACAAAATCTGTTGAGTTTTGGGGTTTTTTAGTATAGAAATAAAAGCATGTTGGCAATTCAAAGGGAAAAATGTAAAAAATACAAATATAGTAAGCTCTGTGTGTGCATGTATATGTATAAAAATACATGTTTTAGTATATAGTTATATATGTAAAATCTGCAGTAGCCTGGTGGTACTGGGAGAGTTCCTAATCAGAGCTGATTTTTCCTGCCTGACTCCTTCCAATCCAGTAAATTTACCCACTGTGCAAAGCTGGCTTTCATGGAGGGCTGGAATTCTGCAAATGTTGATGAGTTTTTCTCTCATCTTGATAACCAGAATTAAACTTTGCATCTGGATGACGAGATTTCTGTATTATTTTCTTTTCCCCCTCAGTTTGTGGTCCATAATGGGCTAAATGAATTCTAATATTTAGATTCTTCTTTGATTTTTTCCCTGATTTATATGGTAAATAGAAAGCAGCTGTCTGTTTAACCATCTAACTCTTGAAACTCCTAGGCCCCTCAAGCGTCATCTGGAAGTAATGTAGCTTGTAAAACAAAGCTAAGAAGAAAAAGCAATGTTTGTTTTATGTGGGATGAATGACTTTAGTTGGGGTCCCTCTAATTTGGCCATTATGGGGGTTGTTAAAAACCAGTATTACAAAAGTGGTTTCAACAAAAAAGAAGTTTGGGGGGTGGGAGCTTATATCTTGTTATTACATTTGATTATATTCAAAGCTCCAAGTACTTCATAAGTAGTCCTTCGTTTGAGTTCCCCCAAGAGAGAACCAGCCCAGTCTCGCCCCTGCACATCAGTAGATGTAAAAAGGTTCCCCTACGTCACTTACTTCCTAAGAAGAAATTGTCTGTTATAATTAAGAGCTTTTTTTTTTCCTTTAAGAGCCGTATTTATCTTAGAAACTTGAAATTGCTAAAGAGTAGGTAAATTCAGGTCCATGAACTGCAGTTTTTCCTGTCTTCTAAACATAGTGGAACAGATCTAAAATCTGTTAATGTTCTAATGTTAATGCAGAGAAGTTAATTTTTAATCCAGTATGTAGCAAACAAGTATTTCATTCACTACTGGTGTGAACAATTTGACCTTTAAATAAATGTTGTGATGTTTTGGGGGTTAGAACGAGATGATTTGTAAGTCTTTCCAGTCCAAATCATTCTAGGATTATACGACGCTGTGAATCACAGAGCCACTTGAAGTGGAAAAGACCTCTAGGTTCACCAGGTCCTGTAATGTGCTCTGTGCTTGCATATCTAATATTACATTAAGTATCCTGCAGCTCTATCTGATTTTTTAAATTATCTAAAGAACACTTTAATGCAGATCTCTGCCATCACATAGAAGTGTTCTTCTACAAACGTGTGTTATCACGAAGAAATGGGAAGTCTTCCCCACAATCATATGATGACTCCAGTAATGATGCAGAAATGAAATTAGACTTACTTCCAAATAAACTGGTCGGCCATAATAGAGTTAGGGTGATGCAATTGATGTTGTTCAGCTGGTCGTCAGTGGTAACTGCTAGGAACGCACAAAACATGTAGAACTGGATACACTGTTGGCAGAATGGGAAGCTTTTGCCAAATTAAATCAAGACTCCTGACTGAGATATGTTTGTGTTTGTTAAATACTCGGGTGAGGAAAAAAGCTAAGGTAGTTTTGCTTTGTTAGGGTTGTGTTTTTTCGTGGTTTTTTTTTTGGTTTGTTTGGTTGCTTTTTTTTTTTTTTTTTGTTTTTTTTTTGTTTTTTTTTTTGTCATAATCTTTCTTTAAAATTCAGAAACCATCTACTTACCATCCAAAGCACTGCCTAGGTCTCTTCAGTGGTTTTTTTGTCTCTATTTTCTTCCATTTCAAAATGCCATCAAGAAACCCAGTAAGACTTTTTTTTAATGCCTTAGCCATGCATCATTAATGGCCTAAAAACTTCATTTTTGTGTGTGAATTTTTAGTTTCTCATGTTGTCTAGAGGAGTAAACTTAAAATACAAGAAATTTTTTATTAGGGTGTTGTTTACTGAAAGCATATGGTAAAGCAATATAGTACTGGGTGGGTTTTGTATGGTATGTGGATTCTAGCTGTTTAACTTGCACTTAATAGGAGAGTCACCTTGTTTTGCCCTATAATACCTACTTTTTGATTACTCTGACTTGATGGCTGATGAAGTAACATTTTCAGTATCAGGTTATTCTTGGGTTTGCCTGTCTCCAGTATTGAGCAGGGGGCCTATAAATACTTTTTCTAAATATTAGTCATACCCTCCTCCAGATGAATTATATTTTATAGAATATTACTCCTACCTAATCCCCCTATTTTTATATCACAAAAAAATGGCTATTTCAGAATAGACTGAAATAACCAACCTAACCCAAATCTAAAGCAAGCTTTTCTATTGAGTAATAGCTGAATTTTGCAGTTCTGCCTGAATTCGTAATCAGTTCTTTCCTTTAAATGAATTGAAACTTTAATGAGAAAATGCTGCATAAATTATCCTTAAACAGAAGAGCTATCCTAAAATCCTGTGAAAACTGTTAGTGAAGTTTAGTCTGTTTAAACTTCTGTATATTACTATGAAGTACTGATAGTTATTTGCAGCTAGTTTTTGCATTATTGTGTCTTTGCAAATACATTCCTTGTGGTTGAAAGATTTGTAGACAAATACATAGAAGAACATCAAAATGATGTTCTTCAAAAAGGTGATGATCTTTCATCACCCAGGACTTATACAAAAGTGTCATTGGTATCTGGTGTTTGTGTTACGTAGATGGTGTTAAGCCATATTTCACTTAGAAATCCTCATTATTTTGGAAAATAAGGAGGAAAATTAATTTGTTTTGAAAGAGCATTTACTGTGGTAGTTGCATCTTATGAACATCTGCTTGAAAATCTTTCATTCTTCAGGTTTATGAGGCAGGAGAACAAATAAGTAAAAGAACTTTTGACATTAGCGGTGCAAACACCTGCTAAAGTAATTTCGAAATTCCTTGTTTTGCTTGTTAGAAACATTTGAAGTAAAGCAAACATAAACATCATTTTTTTTTACTTATTCTTTGATAGTTCTAGTAACAATTGTCCTTGTTTTGCAGTCGAGGGTATAAATTAAGGCGTTTGCTCAAATTCTGTACTCAAACCCCATGTTTTTTGGGAAGACTGCTTAAATGAGTGTCCTTAAAAGAGAAGATAATTAAACTGAAGAAGTTGTAAGAGCTTGTCTTATAAATGCATGAGATCTTGGGGCTCCTTTGCACCTCCATAAGTTAAACAGGAGAATTTTGTATGCTGATTTTTCTCCTGCACAGCTAATTAAGTTGCGTTTGAGAGAACTGGAAGCCTGGGGATGCTGGGTTTTTAGAAGGGTCTTAGGTGTAGCTGTAGATGGAAAATGCGATACATTATTAAGATAAAGCCCTCATAAGCCTCTCTGTAAAACTGTTTATTACTGCCATGTAAACCAACATTTGTTTTATTCACCCTAATGGTAAATATTGAAGTGTTTGGATGAAAAAAGGAACAGTACTGATCCCCAAAGCACCCTCTGTGCTGATTTGGTCATTAGATGCTTTTCCTGCTGCCTCTTTCACAGGAGTGGATTGTTCAGGGTTTCTCAGAAACCAATTATTCACCTCAATGGTTCATCTTGGTCAGACGTCCACAGACAAACAGAACAACCTAATGCAGTAGCTCTCCAAAGAGTAGGATTTATTTTTATAACAGCAATCTATTTCAACAATGCATTAAAACAATTTTCTGGTGTTCCTAACGCAAGGTTTTGATTGAAAAATGTAGTGCTTAAAAACCATAAGTATGTGACCATATGTTATAAACATCCCAGTAATTGTTTTTTTAAACATGCAGCCATATAAAGTAGAGGAAATGGATGAAGAAGAAAGTATGTACCAAGCCTTTTAGGCTGTTTGGTACTAAATATCTAATTGGAATTGGAATTTCTGTGTGCTGCTTTTTCTCTATGAGATATTGGCGGAACATGTTGTACCTTCCATTTCCAATTTCTCCTCTTCGTATTTTACGGGGACATTTGCAGACTAACCAGTGAGGGTTATGTACGGTTTTGGTTGTTGTTTAAAAAGAAGCCATCCATTTCTATCAAAGAGTACTAAGAAGTTACTAAAAGAATAAACAAACAATGATCTTTAGATTCCTTCATTGCAGATATCTGTGATTTGGCACTAGAAAGACAAACAAAATAATAAAATTAGGGACCAAGACCCAGTGATTTTGAGAAACATGCTATCAGAGAAAGATGGTGTTGTTCACATTGGATAAAATAATGGAAGAAATTATTCACCTGTGGAGCTGCTTAAATCTGTCTGAACTGAAATATCTGCACCTCAAATGCTGTGTCCGGTTCTGGGCCCTCAGGAAACAAGGACATCGAGGGGCTGGAGCGTGTCCAGGGCAGGGAACGGGGCTGGGGAAGGGGCTGGAGCCCCAGGAGAGGCTGAGGGAGCTGGGAAAGGGGCTCAGCCTGGAGAAAAGGAGGCTCAGGGGGGACCCTGTGGCTCTGCACAACTCCCTGACAGGAGGGGACAGCCGGGGGGGTCGGGCTGTGCTCCAGGGAACAGGGGCAGGGGGAGAGGGAACGGCCTCAGGCTGGGCCAGGGGAGGGGCAGGTTGGATATTGGGGAAAATCTCTTTCATAAAAGGTCTGTCAAGCCCTGGCACAGCTGCCCAGGGCAGTGGTGGAGTCCCCATCCCCGGGGGGATTTAAAAGCCATGTGGCTGTGGCACTTGGGGACATGGATCAGTGGTGGCCTTGGCAGTGCTGGGGGAATGGTTGGACTCCATCTTTGATGTTTTTTCCAACCTAAACACTTCTGTAATTCTATAAAATGTTGATACGGGACTATTTTCTACCTCTACAGAGACACATTTATTCCAAGCTGTGTCCATGTTACTGAAGCAAGTTAATCTCATCAGTTTACAATTTGTCTTCTTGGAGAGGTCTTGTCTCCCTGAGCAGCATTTCACAGTGTCATGCTGAGGGCAGTTCTCCCACTGATGGCTGTTGTTAATATTACCTGTAAAGTTACGCAACTTCTGCTGATTGGCAGTGTGGGTGGCCAGGAGACTGAATGATGGGATGAAGGAAAGGAAAGTATTTTAAAGGGAATGAGTCAACTGTATTAAAAGACAGTCTTCGTATGAAGTGAATAAGATAAAGGTTTGGAGAAGAAAAATTGTTAATATAGACAGAAATTCAAAACCAAAAGTGGGTTTTGAAAAAGGGTTGGCTCCTCTCTGCTGCTCATATGAAGTATCACATGGAGCAAAATAAGCCACTTACTGAAAGCTGATTTCCTCATCACCTGGCCTGAAAACAGGATTAAAGAAAAGTAGAAGGGAGAATTTACATTTTGTTTGTCCTCACTGACAGGAGTGGATTCTTGTTCTCTGTGAAATATCTTTCTGAAAAACTTTGCAGAAAATATTGAGAATGTATTTAGAAGAAACAGAATTTTATAAGAGTCTGTTACTCATTTTTATTGAATTGTATAGACACCTTAATGTTTTTCACAGGTGTAATTGAACAGATAAACTTTTAATTCTCTTTCATGTAATCAGCTATTTCTCCTGGTTTTGTCATTTCTTTGTTGATTAGGAGCTAAGTGAATTAGTGGAATAAATTGAATATTTCATACTCTAAGTCAGCTTTTATAAATAGGAATTATTCCACGGAATTGGTTAATTGTAGAAAAAATAACCCAGAGTTTGGACAAGAAGTAGCAATTCTTAACAATTTCTGAGTTAGAGATAGAGGCAGAGAACTAGGGGTGTTCAGCCTGGGGAAGAGAAGGCTCGGGGGAGACAAGCCTCTAATACATTGCCATTGTTTAATCCTCCTGTATTTGTTATCCCCAGCACTTTTGGGAGATGTCTGATTGCCTTCACTTCCCTGAAACAAAGTTGGGACACGTAAGATACTTTTTTTTTTTTTTTCCAATTGCCCTTCAAATATGTTAGTGGAATGTGGTGGAGCTCTTCCAGAGCTGCTTTTGTTCATATTCAGGCTGGAGCCCAAGCTGTGTGAGCTGTGGCCCCCTACTGAATGACATATTCTCCAAAGACAATGTGTTCTGATGCATTTTTTTGTTAATATCAAGCTGGTACGGTGTGTACAGAGCCTGCTCCACTCCAGCATTTGTGTGTGTGCTAATCCAAACCCTTGACCTCAAAGAAAATGTTGGCTATTAACAAAAAACAGCCATCATGTTCTAGAGAAAATAAGATGTATTGTAACATTGCAGGTTCAATTTGCCTTATTCACTGAAATAGGACTAATTATCTGAAGTATATCTGATCTCCCCAGATAAACTGAGGAGAAAATGAATGTCGCAGTTCCCAAAGGCAGGTCTTTCATCTGCTCACCAGCAGATAATTTGTAGCACTCGCAGAGAAATCAGATGCTTACTCAGTGCAGCCAAAAAAAGTTATCCGAACAAATAATGACAAGTTTTCCCATTCCAACACTAATCTTCTAGATTTTGATAAATTGAGTCAATAAGAAGACTCATGTTACATTCCCATGGGAAAAAGCTTCATGGAATTTTTCTGATACATAAAATTATTTTTCTGCAATAAATTAGCTATCCTAACATGTGGTAGGTTAATCAAAGCTTATTATAAAACTTATTGTAAATTATTGGTAACCAGTTATAATCACAAAGAGGATTTTTATGAGGAGGAGCTGAGGTGCTCTGGGATGAATGTACAACATATCCAGGTGCTTCACTGTCTTTTCAGCAGTAAGCTCTCATCTTGTTCCTGTCTGTCACTGCTGTGCTTTATGAAGCAGGCAACACAAAATTAACTTCTGTCCCAAAACAGACAAGACTTCATAAATACTTGAAGAAATTTTATTTAGTTGGATAATGCAGCTTTTACATATTTCTATAAAGAGCATTTTTGCCTCAAAATTTGAGAAACTACCATCTGTTGCTCATAGTTCATTTTGGAACAAGTGCCTGTGTACATAGACTTCTACAATTATTTTCTGTGAGTTTTGGATTTTCCACATCTCAGTTAAAGGTTCATTTTTTGGCATTCAGGCTGCAGCTGCTCTCTGCTTCCAGAACATTCAGCAGAGCAGTGGTCAGCAACTTCTGTGTTTATCAGAACTGATGCAGTGTCTTTGTGTCCAAATGTCTTTCAAAAATAAGATGGAATTTGTAAAAAGAGATTTAATCTAAAAGCTACCCCATTTATTTGGTGGTTTGCTGTCAGCTCTCAGAAAGCTGTTTCTCATCTCCTTACAATTTCCATTTTATTCAGCTCAGGAGAGCAGTTCTTGAAATTTGTTCATAGAGGTTTTTTGGGCCCAGGTTAATGGAATAAATGATACTTTTACTGGCAGGTAAGGTAAGAGGAAAACAAAACCACGTTCTTATATTTTCTAATATTTTAGAAGAACTTATCTCCTTTATACTGAAAATCACTTCAAAGCTCAATAATGTGATTTTTCTGATAGGCTTCACACATCTTTGTTAAGCTATTCCCTTTAATTTTCAAAATATTTAACACCACTGAAAGAATGAATACAGTATGTGTGCTGAGTGGTGTCATAAAGTACTTCTTTAATCATGCTGCTATCTTTTAATGTATCATAAGAAGTAAAAGCATTTTCCATGATTTGTCTTCAGCTCTGCTATAAGATAATGGCTGTAAAGCAGCATATTCCTGCTCACAGCAGTTTGGGAATCTCGTGCCATAACCCCTTGTCAGCTGTCTGCTGTCTGGGACCTGACATTTTTATCATGCACTGCTCCTGTTTAATACTGAGCCATTATAAAAATTTTACTGTGTGCACACTGTAACCTTCTGTATGAACAGGAACAGGTTAAATCAACCTTTTTTGTAATTACTGTTTTTAAACATGTCTGATAATTGTCATGAGGCCGTCAAGAGGGGTCTTTTGTGTTTTGTGGTGATTTTCTGTTGTTGTGTTACCCATCTCAGTTTCTGTTTGCAGTGATTTTTGGTGTTTGAGCAGAGCAGGCATCTTGCTCTGTGGAAGCAGGGGGAAGGTGTGGCCTTAGCAGTAACACTATTCCCTTGCCTCCTTGGCATTCCCCAAATTGTAATGATGGATATGTCTGTTCTGTGAACCCCTTCTGATTTATGCTGCTCACAGAAATTTCAATAGCAGTTTTCACCCCAAGGGCAGGAATACAGAATCTTTTGGCTGCTGGGTAGAGAGAAGCCCTGACTTTTCCCACTGACATCCTGTGTGTCATCAGAACTGGAAAATCTTCTGCTTGGGTAGTATGGAAATCATGGAAACTCTATTCTGCCTTTGTTTGTATTGAGGACTTGGATTACCGTCTTGTGTATGAAGTTTTTCTTTTAGATGGGGTCAAAATTATTCAGATCAGACTTCCAGTGGGAGAGAAGAGTTCCAAGGCATTGATGATTTGCTGTGTCATAACAGAGATCCTGAACCAGAGGATCTCATTGGTGAGGAACCAGATGAGAACTTACGAATTCAGCCTCTGTGAAGTTGACAGCTTTAGTCAGGGATCAGTATATGTTCAATTTGATACCTTCTCAATTAAAATTGCTTAGACACTGAAGGTGCAAAGCCATAGAATTGTAGGATCATTTGCTTTGAAGAAGCCCTCTCGAGTTTGGGTTGGAAAAGTCATGGAGTCCAACCATTCTCCCAGCACTGCCAAGGCTATCACTAGCCCATGTCCCAAAGTGCCACATCCACATGGCTTTTAAATCCCTCCAGGAGTGGGGACTCCACTCTGGGCAGCTGTGCCAGGGCTGGACAGCCCTTTCCATGGAGGGCTTTTCCCCAATATCCACCCTGCCCCTCCCCTGGCCCATCCTGAGGCCGTTCCCTCTCCTCCTGTCCCTGTTCCCTGGAGCACAGCCCGACCCCCCCGGCTGTCCCCTCCTGTCAGGGAGTTGTGCAGAGCCACAGGGTCTCCTTTTCTCCAGGCTGAGCCCCTTTCCCAGCTCCCTCAGCCTCTCCTGGGGCTCCAGCCCCTTCCCCAGCTCTGTTCCCTGCCCTGGTTATGCTCCAGCCCCTCAATGTCCTTGTTGTCCTGAGGGGCCCAGAAATGACTCCAGGATTGGTGTAATCTGTAATTAGTGAGTGATTTTCTTGAGTGACAGCAGGTGGTTCACAGGAAATACGCTAACAGTTGTATATATACTTTTGCAGAGAGTGTCACAGTTGTTACTGCTAAGCATAATATCAAGGATGAAGAAAATATTTGATAATATAGTCAGAGATGATGCTGGGGTGATAGGGTACTGGTGGATAAGTTGCATTCCTGGAACTGTAGTGTATTGTGTTTAGTAAAGTTTGGGTGGTGTGAAGGAAAAACATGAAGAAAACTGTTTGGTTTAAACTGCTAATTGGTGGGGTTTCGTGGCCATTCGCAAGATGTAATGTTTTGACATCTTACTCTTCATGATAAAAATATGTGTTTCTGTACTTCAGTTAACATCACACAGGATAAAAAGAATAAGAGCCCATTCCAAAGAAGCATTAAAATGCAATAAAGGTGCTTAAATCTGGAGTTAACTATGAACTGAAAGACAGAAATGAATGTCTATGTAGCAACTGTATCTTTCTACAAAATTGTTGAATTTGTTCCTTTTTGGAGAACCACTTACTTGCTTCAAAGAGGGTCATCAGAAATCATCTCTAAGATATCCTTTAAGGCCTACAGATTTCATTATGTACTATTTACATTGCTGTTAATAAGTACTGTTAGTTTTAATGCATAAATTGGAAACTTTGTTTTATGTAAGACCAGCATTGCTCCTGATGGGAGCCTACAAGGAAATGGAAAGGGACTTTTTACAAGAGAATGGAGGGACAGCACACAGGGAATGGCTTCCCAGTGCCAGAGGGCAGGGCTGGATGGGGTCTTGGGAAGGAATTGGTGTGTGTGAGGGTGGGCAGGCCCTGGCACAGGGTGCCCAGAGCAGCTGTGGCTGCCCCTGGATCCCTGGCAGTGTCCAAGGCCAGGCTGGATGGGACTTGGAGCAACCTGGGATAGTGGAAGTTGCTCCTGTCCATGGCAGGGGATGTGGAACAAGGTGGTCTCTCTCTCTTCCAACCCAAATCATCCTGTGATGGTTGTCATTCCATGATAATTATCAAAGTTTCAGTTCTTGTAGCACTTATTGCTGTGTAACTTCTCCAGACAGTTCTGGTGCTGACATTTTGCAGCTAAGCTGAATGTGTAGGTCTGGAATCAGAAACTTTTTCACTTGAGGAATGTCTTTAAACTCCTTGAGCTCTCCTCAAGGTAGATTGGTTCTATTAATTAAAGGCTGTATCGTGATGATCTATTTACCTTTGTATGGTGGAGTTGGGGTTGTGTATAGGACTTGTTCTTTCTTGTTCTACCAGTCAAACTAAACAAAATCTTCCCATACCTCTAGGGAATACTGCTTAGTTTCATGCAGAAACGGAGAAATCTTCATTTCCTTACAACAGAAAGATAACCTTATTAATATTTCAAGCACAATATGGCTAAATTCAAATTCACAGTTTTGATTTTCTTAGTAGGAATGTTGTCATCTTCTAGTAGCATTTGCTTCCCAGATTTTGTGGGATCTTGGACAATGATTGGGCTCAGTTTTACTAAATACTGTTTGGATTCTGTTGTCAGTGTTGCGTGTGGTTTGGAAATACTGTCTTGGGAGTGTTTGAGTTCCTGGCTGGTGACTGTCAGGTATTTTGGGCATTGTGGTGGATCTTCTTATGCTGGAGCTTCTTGGTGGGCTTAGACCAGCCTCTGAAGCTTGACCTTGAGTAGATGTCTTCCAGAATAATTTACTTTTTCTAAGCTAGTTGGGGCGAAAATCAGTTTATTTGATTTGATTCATGGGGAGACTTGGACCAGCCTGGTCTAGTAGAAGGTTTCCCTGCCAATAAACCTTCCAAATCAAACTATTTTGGCATTCTGTGATTCTGGGAATTGCAAAATCCTCAGTAAACAGGTAACAAGGACACAGGGCTATGAGAGTGAGGCATCATCAAGTATCAATAAAACACTGAGGGAATCTGGGCAATTTTATAGTAATTTTTTTATTGATTCTGGAGCCTGACTTTGAAGGAGGTGGAGGATAAGTTAGAATACTTCGAAGTGAAGTGGTTTAGGATTGGAATTTCAAAGACAGGAGAGGTGTAGATGGAAGGAGAGATGAAGGTGAAGAGTTGACCAGGGGATGAGCTGTGGATTAGCTGTAGGTCAGCTGGATAATAAACACAATATGGTGAAGTCATGTAAGGAGTACCAGTGAAGCATCTGCACCTTCCCTGGGTTATATTCAGGTCCTCAGAAATGGCTCATTATTTCCTGGGCCAGTGCAAGCTGGGAAGACAGGCTTGTGGAGCATGAAAGCAGTTGGCTTTGCTGCCTTGGCAGGTGTCCTATGATGTGTTTTCCCTTGGAAACTGCTCCTGGGCCTTTCCCTCAGGGACAGGATGCACTATGGCATTTCCTCCGGTGTGGCCTTGTTGTGGGCTGTGGTGGGTGTTGGCATCGGGATACCAATGGCTGGAAATGCCATGTTCCTCGTGGGAAATGTGTTCCTGCATGGGCTGGCTGGCCTGGCTGAAAACCTGCACTCTCAGCTTGCCAGTTCCTCGGGAAGGCAGAGGAGGAGTCAGCATGGACAGTTTATTTAGCAAAGCGTCTGGCAACAAACTTTGCGCTGCTGTGACAGCTCTGCTTTCGTTTCTAAGCAGTGATCAGAGATGCCAGGGTTAATTCTTGAGGTTATAATCACTATAGGCCCTGCATTTTTTCATGTAATACCCACTTTACCAAAAGTTGTCTGAGCTTGACATAGAACAGCCAAAGTGTATTGCCAGTAAAAGAGATAAAGATAAGATTCTGGTCACCAAAGGCTTGGCTTTGAAGTTGCTTTGCTCACTGAGGGTAAGAACAGCTTTCTTGTGAGCTTCCTTCATTCCTCGCCGTTCTTCCACTCCTTTGGCAAAGTGAGTTTATTTTGTTGAAGGTTTTATTTTCTGCTGAAAGTGCAGGAAATTCAGACAGTTCTCTTGGAAGCTCCCCAAAGCTAATACAAACAAGATACATATGCTTCTCTTAAACTAACTAAAAATAAAGTAAATTATTTGAAAATATTTAACTATAGATATTCCCCTATAAAGACAAAAGGGAAATTTACATCATTACAATTGTGGATGCTGATAAATTATGTTGTCAAGGTGAAATTCTCTGGAGTGTGTGTTGTCTATTCCTCACAAAAGATTGAGGAGTACCACCCTGAAATCTGGAATAGCTGCGTTACAGACAGAAGTAGTAACTACTGAATGTCCAAAAGCACAATTCATTGAAGTATTCTTTAGCGTGTACAAAGCCAGATGAAAAAAAAAAAGGTGATGTAAAATGAACTGAAACTGTCTATTTAGCTATACTTTGTGTGGCTGTAGCTTATGGAACTGGAACAGTTTACCAAATTTTTCCTGCCGATTTCTCCCTAGTAAAAAAAAAAATTGCAGAACTTGTCTGTTTCGGGTTAATTTGGCATTCTTAGTCCTTTTGATATCTGTTAATTGTGCAGGGTATGTATTTTTTTTTTCCATTGCCGACAAAATTGCCTTTATAGTCATATCTGCGTCATGAAGGAAGTAGTTGTTTATGACTATAATTTTTTATAATTTATGTTCGCAAATTGTTGAATCTCACTGAAAATATTACAGATGAAGAGCTGTAGTGAGTCATCATGGACAGGGGCTCAGCATGAAGAACAGCCATAATTACTGTTGCCTGTGCATCCTCCACCCTCACCTTTTCTCTATTCCTACATCCATGTGAGGCCTTCAGCCTCAGCTCTGAAGATGATGGGTGGTCCCACAGTGTGGATGCAGCAACACAGACATGGTGCAGCCCTCCCTGACATTCCAGGGCCTGAAGGGGCTCCAGGAGAGCTGCAGAGGGACTGGGGACAAGGCAGGCAGGGACAGCACACAGGGAATGGCCTCCCAGTGCCAGAGGGCAGGGCTGGATGGGATCTTGGGAAGGAATTGCTGTGTGTGAGGGTGGGCAGGCCCTGGCACAGGGTGCCCAGAGCAGCTGTGGCTGCCCCTGCATCCCTGGCAGTGTCCCAGGCCAGACTGGACGGGGCTTGGAGCAGCCTGGGACAGTGGAAGGTGTCCCTGCCCATGGCAGGGGAAGGGATGAAGCTGTAAGGGTGGAATGAGATGAGCTGTAAGGCTTCTTCCCACCCAAACCATCCTGGGATTTTCTGAGTTGCAAAGAGAGGCAAAGGGAGCAGATGTCCTTAAGGGGTCACTCAGAACTAGCAGGGAGAGTGGTGAGTCCAAGACGGTTTTCCTTCTGTGAATTGTGGAGTTCCTGGGAAGGAAGCTATTACATCATGTCCAGCTATTTCAAGTAGCTGCTTCACAGCTTTTGCACACTGTGTGCACTCCTGGCTCTGCTGGAGAGGGACCAACAGTATTGGTCAGAATGAGCTGAAGCCACCAAGCTTTGACACAAAGCAACTTGCACTTTTAAAAATTCAAATGTCAAAGCGTTTTATTACTGGCAGCAAGTTCCCACTCACTAAAAGCCCTTCATTGTCATAAGCAGTTAAGATTAGAATTGTGTTTGGACATGTTTTTTTTGTCAGCCTGCATTTCCATCAAGTATTTCTTTTGCAATTACATGTGACATTTCCACTTTATTTCATCAGGTTTCTTTGAATTAAGACTTCAGCACAATGTGTTTTCCTGTTGTTTTCTTTTACCCTATTTACATTGTGCAGTTGTAGCATACTGCCTTACCAATCCCTGCTCAGGTTTTGCTTTTTTCAGGCAGATTATCTTCTTCCTGCTTATTGTGCTAACTATATAATTAGCAGTTATTTAGCTGAAAGTATAATTTAGCTGGAAAATTGCTGTGATGTGAATGCACAGTGAAAAATTAGGCTTTTTTTAGTGTACACAAGTGACCTGGGTGTCTGTACCCATTGTCATATGGTACATAACACCATTCATATGGATCTTGCCACAAAGGAAAAGTTGCTCTGTTAGATCTCCCAATTTTTAAAGAAGTTAGAAAGTAGACCTCTTTAGGCTTACAATTATTAATTGCTTTGAGTTGGGGTTTACTGTACATCCAGATAAAAGGGAGGAAAACCAAATCATTGCATTTAAGTGAATTTCAACTTGCGAAAAAAAACCAAACCAAACCAAACCAAAACATAATCATGTCCATAATATATAGTCTGAAGTATGTAATTGTCATGTGGACATGATACGAGACTTAAGTTCATTCACTAGTGCTTCTTAGAATCATGGAATAGAATCCCTGAATGGTTTGAGTTGGAAGGAACCTTAGAGCTGATCTTGTTCCACCCCTGCCATGGGCAGGAATGCCTTCCAACCATCCCAGGGTCCCTGTCCAACCTGGTCTTGGACACTTCCATGGATGGAGCAACCACAGCTTCTCTGAGAAACCTGTGCCAGCTGTGGCTGAGTGTGCAGCGTATCTTCCTGGGTTAATGATCCAAAATGCAAAATATCACTAGAAATCTGTCACCATCCTTGCTGCAACAACTTGGGTACCAGTATGAAAAAGGGTTGTGCTTGACTTTCAGCCTGGACCCAGGACAGAAAGTCAAAAAATGGGCTAATCAAGAAGCTAATTTCATCATGGAAGAGAAACTCATGTCCACCTTTGGTTGTTGATGCCATTTCATAGCATCACAAATCACCAAAATTCTGATTTTTCAATCAGCTTTTATTTTCCATATAAACTAACTTTGGAGGAGAGAAAACAGAAAGCTGAATAATTTTGTCTCTGTTTATATTAAACTGTACAAACCACAAGGCATGGTTATGCAACATTAAGCTGAATTACACAAGATATGCCTCCCTTTATCTCCTCAGAACTGATAACATTCAGAGAGTGGAGATTAGCATTCATTCATGATAGAACTTTTAAAATCAGTTTTTTATAGTCACAATAATTAAAAGAAATTCAATATCGAATTTAAAGGATGAGCAGTCAGAATGTTCCATTGTGAGAACCAGAAGATGGGGCACCATAAATTAAACAGGCTTTTGGTGACACTGAGTTTTTGCATCCTCTGCTGACAGTGATTTGTTTTTTGATGGGTAAATATGTCTATAAGGAACTGAACTGTGAGCAAATGCCTGGG
>VYZR01001358.1:13520-82206 GCA_013400675.1 Oxylabes madagascariensis | reverse complement strand
AAATTCTTTCTTGTGTGGTCAGTTGTAAGTAAAAATCTTCACTATATCTCCTATTTTTCTTCATGGGGGTCCCAAATTCTGCATATGCAATGCGGTAGCTGAAATACAGATGGTTGGTTCTGTCCATCAGCTCTTAAAAATGTTAAATTTAATTACTGTGCAATAACCTCTGAACCTTTTCATTGCTTGAAGCTGACCACTAGCAGAGTCTCCAGCTTATTAGAAGGTGGTTAGCAATGCTTTCTGTTTCAATTAGCTGTATGCATGCAGTTTAAGCTGAACACCTTTTATTAAAAAACATGTAGTGTTTGAAAAGTAGTTGTGTGGTTTGTCACCTTTCTGGTAACTGGATAGATCTCGATTTGGAATCATAATATTTCTGTGAAAGTCATGTAGTGTGTATTTTTGAATAGTGTCTTGGTCACTAGCTCACCCTGCTGCACTGGGGGCAGAAGTATGCCAGTGCTCAGAGCTTTTAAAAATACACCATAATACAGAATATTCTGCAGTAAATCTGAGTTGATAGGCAGGCACCATTCCCCAGGTGAGTTAATTCTGGATTTTTCTTCAGATCCCAGCTGAAGCAGATATTTCTATCTTTGTCTAATATTTTCCATTACATACCCTTCACAACACCTACCTGGGATGCTGTTTCATAGCACAATAACTGGGTAACTAGGCAGAGGAATCACCTGCATTTTGAAAGTAGAGATGATTTCTGTCATAGAAGGCTGTGATCCCATTGACAGCAATCAGCTTTGTAAGGGTGTCTGCCATCATTGTTAGCTACACTACAATGCTAATTTAGGTGGCAAAGTCATTAAAAAATAGGAGATACATTCAGAAAAAAATCTGTAGCCTTCACTGTCAGGCATCATTGCTAAAGAAGGAATTTTACTGGGATGCATGCACAAGATATTCCTCTTCAAACAAGAGCTTCAAAAAACTTCCACTCAAATCTCCCTTATACATGTAGAAGGCAAGTTGAGGATAACCAGACTGAAGTGTGGGAATAACGATGGGATCTCACTTCTCCATGGTCCTCAGTGTCACAAAGGAAATGGAGGAGCAGGTTAGGGGAATGGTGCTGCCTTCTGCAAGGGCCACGTCTAGGAGAGGGATCTGGGACAAGGGATGGAGAGATGGAACAAGGGGGAATGGCTTCCCAGTGCCAGAGAGCAGGGATGGATGGGATATTGGGAAGGAATTGGTGTGTGTGAGGGTGGGCAGGCCCTGGCACAGGGTGCCCAGAGCAGCTGTGGCTGTCCCTGGATCCCTGGAAATGTCCAAGGCCAGATTGGATGGGGCTTGGAGCAACTTGGGATAATGGAAGGTGTCCCTGCTGATGGCAGGAGTGGGACTGGATGAGCTTTAAACTCCCTTCCAACCCCAGCCATTCCAGGGTTCTGTAATCTACACTTCTAGGAAGGAATCCACCATGCTTTGCATTGAAAGCAGCCAGAGCAAAGTGGTAGCAAAGAATTTTGCTCTTTATGAGTCTAACCAGGATAATGAAGATAGCTGTGTTCTCTTCTGCCTTGGTGAGAGCATACATCTGCCACATGACAATTGCTACAGTGCTACTTAATAGTAGAAAATAACTGTGTGCAGTTTGAATGACAGGTCAACAAAATGCTGTTATAAGTGCTGCCTTTTTGTGAAGAACTTGAGTGCCTTGTGATAACTCAGAATATGAACTCTCTGGGCAGTCAGCAAAAGGAAATACCAGTGGTTTCATTGTTCATACCCAGCAGAAAAACTCAAGCTGATTTAGTATGGTTCACCTTCTTGCCAGACTTGTGAAGTCTCACAGTCCAGTGTTTGATGTGATGGAGACAACCTAAACGACACAAACAAAACTTTTTTTACATTATTCCAAGGTAGGACAGACAGCTCTGCAGTCGGCATAACCATACTGGAGATATCCTGATGTGGAGCTCGAGGGAAATCCAGACAGCTGGCAGGAGTTCCCATGCCAGCTTGTTCAGCTTAGGAAGTCTGAGTTGTCAAATGCACTGACAAAATGAAAAGCTCTACAAGTGTATCTTAGTGTGAAGGCTTAGTGCACTACAAAAGGAGATTCCCTTTTTCATTGATTGCAAGTGTTCTTCAATGCCAAGAAAATAATCTTAAAAAATAGTCAGAGGGGAAAAGTCTGGCAACGGTGACAGATGTTCAAGGTGCAGTGATGTTTGATCCAGTCGGTGTTCCTCCTTTGCTTTTCTCTTTCACCCACTGTTTTTTATTTCTCTGTTATTTTTTCTCCCTTTTCCCTATCCCTCCTTCCTGCCTAGGGGTTCAACAGAAAATATAATAAATTAATTATATGCTGAAGTGCTTTTACTTAGAATTAGTAAAAGTGCTTTTACTTAGAAGGAAGGGTTGAAAAGATTCTGTTCACTTAACCCTTATGATTTTGGCTGATTACAAAATGGTAATGCTTTATATCATGGCTCCTGGTGGGAGAATCAAGCTATGGGGCTGCGTACTAGAATGATGTATTTTGATTAAAATTTTGGTGATTACCATAGAGACATTACCAGCTAATAGTTTTATTAGTAATAATTACCTGTGCACTGCCTTTATTACTCAGTATTTTTCAATGGAAAAGGGCACACTGACCTTTTACTCCTTTCTTAAAGGCACAAGACCTGAATGTGATCGAGGAAGTGATCCGAATGATGCTGGAGATCATCAACTCCTGCCTGACCAACTCCCTCCATCACAACCCCAACCTGGTGTACGCTCTGCTCTACAAGCGCGATCTGTTCGAGCAGTTTCGGACTCACCCCTCCTTCCAGGACATCATGCAAAATATAGACCTGGTGAGTGATAACGTGACTTCAGAGATGGTTACGCTTGGTTATGTGAGCTCTTTTTACTCTTGAGAAGTGGAAAGTATTCATCACCTCTTATCAGCTGGTTTTGAAATGTTGAATTTTTCTTGCCTGTTTTTTGGGCCTGCACTGTGATGACTTCTGGGCAGCATAGAAACCCAGAGTGGTTTCTGTTGGAAGAGACCTTAAAGGTCATTTAGTTCCAACACTCTTAATTTCTTTAACAACCCTTTCCCACACCTTTAACTCAAGGGAATCAGAGGGATTTTGAGATGCCTCTGGTAAGGAATTCCCAAGCTGTGACACATCTTTCACCCCCCAAAGGGAGGACAATGTCAGCTTCTCTTGACTGCCCCTTGTTAAAAACCTGCCTTTCAGGGGAGCAAAAGCTAATTTTCATCATCAAACAATCTTTTTTCTTTTTTCTTACTTCCATCACCAGACTATTAATGATAGTAGGGAATTATTTTTAAGTAAGTAAAGAGCAGGAATTCATTATTCCCTGTCTGTATCTGAATGTGTGATGTTTTCACCTGCCAAGTGTTTTCTTCACAGCAACCTTCCCCTTGTGTAAGGAAACATTTTAGAAGAAAACAGAAGAAAATAGCTGTGGATAAGAAGCTGCTACCAGTGTGACTTTCCGTGGAGTATGAGTTTGGGAAACAGTTGTTAGTTATTTCTGCATCTGATAGTAGTTTTAATGTTCATATGGAGAGCCTGAGCTCCTGCTAGAAAAATCTGAAGCATTACAAATGTTTTTCTGCCTTCTAGTCAATATTTGCAGAGCTGAGCAATGTTTGAAGCCACGCTGTGATCACTGGGTGCAAAATACTGGAAGGGAGGGCTGAGCAGGGTGCTGAGTCTCTGGATGCAGTGAATAACATTTTATTGTGTCTAACAATTTGCAGAGTTTCTGGTTTGATTTGCTTTCAGTTACAGGAGATTGACAGATATATGCCCATGAAGGAAAATAATTTTAACTGTTGAACTGAAATCCTGCTCTGTACCTATTCCTTCTATTCTCTCTTCACATTTTCTGGTCATGCGAGAGTTTGGGGAGTGGAGGACTTGAAGCTCAAAACTCTCCAAACTTTCAGCAGCTGCAGACTACGGGCAGCATGATACTGTCTGCATGATTAGAACAAGATGTCTTAAAGTTGTATAAAGAGGATATGGTGCGCTGAAGATAACAGTTGTCTACATTCCTGACTGAGATAGGGACCTCCTCTGGTTACTTGCCCACATCCAGGATAACTGGTGGTGGTCAGATCCTTCTGCTTGCAGCCCTGTACCTCCCACAGACAGCAGCACGTCCTTTCCTTTGTAGCAGTTAAATGTAGGTTTTCCTCAACAATTTAAACAATTCCTCCCCAAAAGTATTTAATATTGGGTTACAGCATAATGCCAGTTACATTCAGAAACTATTTAAAGCTTTCCAAGGGAGCATGTTGAATTTTTAAATAGCTCCTTTGTTAGAGAAGCGAGGACGTCAAAAAAAAGATTTTTTTTTTTTTAAATGTACCTGTCACCATCTGGCAAGTGGTAAGAGCTGTCAGGCTTGTAGATTGAATAAAAGATGAGATTTATCTGACTCCTCGTCTACCCTGTCATGTCCTGCACTTCATACACAGTATTGGCAGCACCATACAGAGCCAGTCTTTGTCTTGTGTGTTGCAGCCAGAATGTTCTAACTGGTCTTGCTGTCCCTTGAAACAGTGGCAAATCATTTTAGTTTTACTGTACACATTGCAGGGAGCTTGTCTGGGAACCATGTGGGCAAGGTCTGAGAAGAACCAAAATGAGTTTCTGTGTCTCCAAGTACTTACCAGACTTTTCTCTGCAGTGGTGGAGCTGGGAGCTCCATCCTCACAGCTCTGTGGGACACTGTGGATGTCTGAAATGTAGCTGTGCTCTAAAAGGAGTCAGAAAAAAAAAATCTTGAAAGATTTGGCTCAATAAATTTCTAAACTGTATGTTGCTGAAAGCTGGGAGGATATATTCATGGGGAGGATCTTCCTATTCTAGACCTGCTCTTATATTCTTATTTCAGCATCCATCCCAGCCTGGTTTCAGATAGAATAGTGAGCTGGCCAGGCTTTTCGTGTGACCGAGGCTGGTTATTCAGAAGAGGATGGATCCACCAACTTCTTGTGTACTGGGGAGCTGTGTTGGCTTTCAGGCTGTTGAGGCTGTTGTGATCAATGAAATTTTGTGGCCAAAATTGTGTAAATTGTAGATGGAAATGGTAGATGTTGCAACTTCTTGTAATGCAAGAGTGGTGAAGAAAAATTACCTTTCTAAAGTTCCCCAAGTATATCTGCAGGGGCTCTGCTGCAACCTGACTCCCTCTCTTGGTACTTTCTCTGGTCTTAAACAGCAAAGATTGTTTGGATTATCTGCACCCATGCTGCAGTGGAACCGGGAGTGTAATTTTTGACAATGTCATTTAGTGACAGGACAAGGGGCAATAGCTTCCCATTTTCAAAAGGGCAGGGTTGGATGGGATATTGGGAAGGAATTCTTGGCTGGGAGGGCGGCCAGGTGAGGCACTGGCACAGGGGGCACACAGAAGCTGTGGCTGCCCCATCCCTGGAAGTGTTCCAGGATGGGTTGGATGGGGCTTGCCTGGTCTAGTGGAAGGTGCATTGGGATTGGACTAGATGGCCTTTGAAGGTCCCTTCCAGCCCAAACCATTCTGGAATTCTATGATTCCAATCATCTAGGTAGCTCTAGAGATTCACGTGAGCAGTAGGTGCCTGTTACACACTGTCAATCTGACATCCGTCTGCTCCAACAAATTCTGCCCACTAGTTGATGAAAGATTCTCCGACTGTAAACTGTAGTCCAGATTTGTATTTCATAGTGAAATACTAACAGACAGTGTGATAATGTTTAACGCTGCAGAAATCGGACCAAAATACAGAGCATGTAAAGTGTGTAAGGAGTTTTGGACACCAGAACAGTTGCCAGTTTGTCTTGTCAATAATGTATAAAATAGACATGACATATAAAGACTTAAATGCTTATTATTTTCACTCTGTTGGACATAATGTACTCATCAACCAAAAGGAAGCATGGAAAAGGTGAAAAGGCTAAAAATTTGATGAGGAGTTAATTGGAGAATATACTGGGAATGTAATAATTAGTAGTTGGTGGTACAAATAGAAAAAAGCATCTGCTGCAATTCTGTGTGTGTATACTAGCAAAGAATAACCCAGAGGTGTCCTCTAAGCCTAATCATGCCGGTGACAGTTTAGTTGGATTACTCTGGGTTTGGAATCTCAGAATCATTTAGGTTGAAAAAGACCTTCAAGACCATGGAGTCCAACCAGTCCCCAGCACTGCCCTGGCCACCACTGTCCCATGTCCCCAAGTGCCACAGCCACACAGCTTTTAAACCCTTCCACAGACTGGGGAATCCACCACCTTCCTGGGCAGCTGTGCCAGGGCTGGACAGCCCTTTCCATGGAGGAATTTTCCCCAATATCCACCCTGAGCCTCCCCTGGCCCAGCCTGAGGCCGTTCCCTCTCCTCCTGTCCCTGTTCCCTGGAGCACAGCCCGACCCCCCCGGCTGTCCCCTCCTGGCAGGGAGTTGTGCAGAGCCACAGGGTCCCCCCTGAGCCTCCTTTTCTCCAGGCTGAGCCCCTTTCCCAGCTCCCTCAGCCTCTCCTGGGGCTCCAGCCCCTTCCCCAGCTCCGTTCCCTGCCCTGGACACGCTCCAGCCCCTCGCTGTCTCTCTTGTCCTGAGGGGCCCAGAGCTGTCCCCTGCACTGGAGGTGCCTCAGCAGTGCCAGCCCAGGGGACAGGCCCTGCCCTGGAGCTGTGTCACACCATGGCTGGGACAGCCCAGGGGCCATTGCCCATCTGGGCACCTCTGGGCTCATGCTCAGCTGGCACAATGAAAGAAATTCTAGGTAGAAGTAAGAGCTGTAGAAGGCAGAACTTCTGAAGGTGCTGATTTGCCAAAGGGTAAATTGATGTGGTATTTTTTAAATAAAATGTTGCTATGTAGGGAAATGGAATAATCTCTTTCACATACTTGTGGGTTCACAGGTCATAAGGAAAGACTTTTCCAAGGTTAGGAACAACGAAGCACTGTGGTAGGTTTTCAGGGACCTCTGGATAGCAGAGGTTTGGCAGCATGGCAGTGGGGCAGAGGACAGACCAGCATAGGTCTGTAGGGGCACAGGTAGGTGTGGGGATGCCTCTGGACCCCCACCAGAGCTCAGACCAGAGCAGGAGTTGTCCAGATTACCTTCAGTACAGACCTGGCCACAGTAACTCCAGGCTGTTCCTCAGGATTTGGACCATTCAGCTAACTCTGAAGATACACATAATCTCTGTGTGCTTTGTCTTTGAGGCAAAAGTGGGTGAATGTATAAGGGTCATCAGTGTATCAACCACCTTTTATTGAAAACTACTTGTTTTCCTCTGTATTTTAATAAATAATCTAAAAATCACAATTGCCAGCTGATTGGGAACATATGGGAACCATTAATGCTGTACAGAAGAAACTGAAATGAAAATACCTTCTGCTTCCTATTACTTTTCATTTTAGAAAGCCATTTTAGTAGGAGATAGTGCATCTTGTTTAGCCAAAACAGGATATTCTTCTTCTGAATGGTGAACAAAGAGGAATGCTATGGTTCCTCTTCTGGCCTTGTGCAGAAATATTTCAGCTGGGAGCTGTCTATATGCCTCCACTTCAGAGGTGGTCTATAATTTGATCAGCCACCTCAGATATGTCAGGAATTTGGTGGAGACTCTTCGCTTATCATTCCTAAAGATGTGTTTGGTTCATGGCCACAGTGAGAACTCCTTGGCTTTCACTGTTCTCATATTTCCTACAAGCAAGCAACTGATCCCAGGTGGTGGAACAGGCCTAACTAGGAGCTGCTAGAATTTTGTTTGCAAAATAGTCTGATAGACATCAGGAGATTGGGAGCAATGGCTTAGTGATGCAAAGGACTCTATTGATGCAATTTCCTACGAGGAATTTAATTCTTCAAAGACATTTCCCTGCTAGATTTTAAAATCAATCAAGTTGGCTTCGCTCTGGCATAGCACCCCCTGTTGTAAGACCTGCAGGACTTAAGAACTAGGTTTTTATGGCTTTCTTTAAAATGTCCTTAGAAAAACCTTGATCCTGCTGATTACCAGAGCCTAGCTAAATACTCTAAGGATTTTGGGTTTTGGTGGGTTTGAGTTGGGGTTTTTTTGGTTGTTGTTTGCTTTCTTGGAGCGGGGGGGTCTTTTTGCCTGTTTTTTCCATCCTCACTACTACACCCTAGGAGTGGAGAGCATAATACCTGGAAAAGCTGATGTGTCCTTGAACATGCTTCTTATTTCATTCATTCATTCTGAAAAATACAGTACTTCAAGTTTGCTGATTAACCTCTTGTGTTTCTCATGCTATTGAATCACCTGAAGCTGTTTCACCCCTTCTTAAATCAGCAAGGGTTGGCTTTGCCTCCCATTTGCTCCAGGTATGACTACTGGATACCAAATGTAGCTGTGAATTATGTTTCTCTATGGAAGCTACTTAGTTGAAGTGCTAATCCTGTGGTACTTTACAGCAAGAGGTTTGTTTTCTTCTTTTCTCCTCCATTCAGTGTGCCATCAATATACCATATTACTCTCCCAGTGGTGAACATGGCTGGAAATAAAATACTCAGTGTTTCTTTTAATCACTTTCAAAGGGAAACAAAATTGACTAAACCAGGTTCAAAACTTACTCATTTTGTGCCAAGTGGTTTTTTCTTCTGGCTTGCAGAACTGACCTTTGCAGTTGCAGGCAGAGGAGGCAGCACCGTGTTGTACTGTTATTTTTAGCTGGAGGAGAAGGAGAGGAGCTGTCATGTTCATTAGGCAGCTGCACTGCCTGGGCTGCTGCAGGCCTCACGGCACTTCAGCATCTGCTGACAGAATCCAAGTGGAGAAAACATCTTGCCCTTGATAGCTCTGCTGTTGGCATGCTGTAAAGGGAAATATTTTGTTACTTCAGCCTTGCAGCCCAATTGAAAACAATAGTTGGGTGAAATAACAGGCGCTGTGGTTGTTCCCTCAATCTCAAAAATAATCTCCAAAACCTAAAATATTGCCTTTAAAATGAAAAATGTTTCTAAATCATTCTAATCTTGTAGTACTTTTTATCTCTGGCAATACCTTATAAGTTTACTGTTTAGAAAACAAAAGGAGACAGTATGAGTTTCTCATGGAAAATTGATCTCTAGGAAGAAATTCTCACTGCGGGGGTGAGGAGGCCCTGGCAGAGGTTTCCCAGAGCAGCTGTGGCTGCCGCTGGATCCCTGGCAGTGTCCCAGGCCAGGTTGGATGGGGCTGGGAGCCACCTGGAGTTGTGGAAGGTGTCCCTGCCCATGGCAGGGGTGGCAGTGGATGAGCTTTGAGGTTCCTTCCCAGCCACACCATTCCATGAATCTATGATTAGAACCAGTTTAGGGAATCACTACTGAAAAACTATCACTATATTTTTGTATAGAAGTATTAATGGTATTTTAATACAAACCCTGGCAAGGCCTGAGCTGGAGGTGGCCACGCCAGGTCCCCTGCGCCCGTCGTACCACACATCTGGGTACCTTGCACAGCCAGGATTGTAGACTCTGCACAGAGCAAGGCTTTCCATACACTCAACATTTTAACTGGACAGAGATCAGGTATTCCTCATGAGGGGTTGTATAATCCTGGATTAGATGTGCCTTTTAATCTCTGTTAATATGGAAGCCAGCCTGGAGAGAGAGCTCTCAGAATGGGTTATGTTCCTTCATGGAGAGGCCTTCCAGTGCTCAGCCTGACTAGGAAAAGAGTAATTCACAGCAACTTGTGGAGTTTCTTCTTACTCTTCTTTTTAAGCAGTCTTTGCAGTTGTTTTCCATTATAATTAAGGAGAAAATTAATTTTCAGAGTGTCTGGAAGGCAGACACCATCTCTCAGCCTTGTTTATTTGCACTAAGATCTGGAGTTTTTCTATTCATAAAGTCATATGCTCAGTTGGCTTTAAAATGTACTAAAACCTGAAACCCATTTAATACTATTCACCCAGGGTTTTTTTTCTGGTCCATTTTACTTTCAATGGGACAAGGAGTGGAAATCTGTTAATTTTTATTTTAAATTGTCCTCTGTTACTTAAGTGTAGAAGGTAATTAAAGCTCTTTCAAAGGAAAAGGCTACTCTTCCTTAAAATCATGTTGAGCTTTTATATTTTTATATCTGACTAGATTAGTAGGAAAAGAGTTAGACCCTCTGCTACACAGGTTGGAGCTTGGGCATGAGGGATGTGATACTGGATGCTTTTTGGTTTTATTCCTGATCTGGAGCTAATATGAAAATGCCTTCTTTGGGATCTCCTCTGTATAATTCATCTTCTTTTATTTTTGCTTTTCTGTTTTCTTACTTCATTGAGATACTCATGGGTACCTCACTGTCTCATTGGGGTATTGTGCAAATGAGAGGTACTTCATTTCTATATTGTTTGAAGTAGTAAGGCAAATACCTCCTAGAGGTAAAAACCATTGTTAAAGTAGGTATTTTTAATTTTAGTCATCAACTACACATCAAAAATAGCCATTCTGAGTTCTCTGAAATGCTGACATAGCCTGAAAATACTGAAAGCCTGTCTTGCTTTTGTTCTCTTGAAATATAACCCAAAGAAGATTACTACCTTTACCACAAAAACATAAGTCTTTTAAAAACATGTTAAGATTGAAGGGTTTGACTTCCCAAAATAGGAAACATCAGAATTCAGGGAGTATCTGTGAGCTTCATTCAGTTTTTTTTTTCACATGTTTGCATTATGATGGTATTTTATCCTTTTGGTTAAAAGCTGAATATTAAGTTTTGCTTTTGTTGTGGTTTAGCAGAACTTGAGCTAACAAGGCAGTGCCACTGGGATGGATTCTCTGCAGGAGCCTGCCCTTGGCGAGGATGGGTTTCACCAGTGATTACTGACAACAGAGGAGTGTTGAAATGCAGGAAGATGGTTTTTTCTTTCAAAGTCTGCGGGCAACTTGCTTGTTCCTCTCTGAGCTATGTATCCTCCACCAGCAATTTGTCCCAAACTCTGTGCCAAAACCATGTCAGCCTCACTCAGAGGTCCTCACGCTCTTTGCACAAGCTGTTTCTTGCTGTTTTACGCTGTTATTTCTGGTCCCTCCCTCCAGCTCCTTTGCTTATGAACTCAGCACACCTTCCTAGTCCTGCTTTTTCCTGAGGATCAGAGATCACAGTGCTCCACCAGGTCCTTATCTCTAAGAATGTAAAAGCCTACCTGCAGCATCTGCCAGAGGCAGTGAAATTCTCCCTTTCTGCTCAAGTATGGAGATGATCGTAGACACAGCACAGAAGATTAAACCTGAATTTTCTCTTGACTGATTTCCATACTTCTGTTGTTAGAAACAAAATAAAACAGGATAAAAAAACCAAGCCAAACAGCACAATACCATGACAACCCCAAAAAGCAACTTCCAGCAGTTTTAGTCTGCCTCTGTCTCATTCACTTGGTGCAAGTGTTTCTAGAGATCCCAGCAAATCTTCCAGCTGAAAACAAGGGCTGGGCTTTCTGTGGGGGAAGTCACAAACAGGAACAACAAATTTGAATCTCACAGTAATCAAGCCATCAGCTGTCTTTGTTTTACGAACAGCAGCTGAGCTGGGAGGCATAATTAGGGTAATGGTTTCTGGCTCCAGCTGTGTCTCACTACAGAACAAAGAGAGCTCAGCAGAGATTTTGTAGTATAATACACTTTTCCCCCCTTCTACTTGGGAGAATTATCGAAGATTATTCGATGGACTGGGACTGTGATTCAGATACAAGTGAACATCAGTATTTTTCCACAGAGTGTGTCGAAAGCTCACAGGATTTTGCAGAACCTACCACCCCCGTTATGCTTGCCTCCAGCCCAGGGGTAGCCAGGTGCTCTGGTGTAGACAGGCTCTACCAAGTGCCTCTTGTGGTGCTTGCAGAGGATTCTAAGTAGGTGTTGAAATTTTTCCCCAGAACCTTTTTGTGTTTTGAATCCTGGATCCCCTGTGTGACTAAGGAGTTTCCCTGGGATAAGGGACGGGCTTTGCAACGTGTTCTTTTTGGATGAAAGGAGCTATAGAAATGGAGGTTTTCTGATGTCCCACATGGATAACTGCCGGTGGGATGTCTGCTTCTGGTGTGACCTACTGAGCTTGGAGAGAGATAAAAGTTAAAGCCTGACCTAACTGAGTTCTAGCTAACAAGGACCAGCTGGGTCACAGAAAAGTGGGTGGGAAGGGAAATACGGGGAAAGTCAGCTTGACTTCACCAGGGAGATGTCTGGAAGATGAGAGGGAATTTGCAGGATTCCACGGGCCTAGAATCCAAGATGTGGAAGGTATGTGCAGCCCTTGGGGTGGATACTGCATAGAAGAGGAGCTTTATGGAATTCCTTCTCACTATCCATTTGCTGTGGCTTTGAGTGCTACACAACTCCCAGGAAATGTAGTCTCTCATATTGGGATACTTAACAGTTGTCTTAAAGCTTTTTGTCCAGAAGTCAGTGAAACTATAATGATTTTACTTCAATGCTTTACAATGAAAGTAAATTTCTAGCTCAAATCATAGAAAGATTGGAGGAACTCAAAAGCCTGATGGGCAGAACTGATAGAAATACAGGCATATGTCAGTGCAAAGTACTTGAAAATGTAAGTTGTATTAATTCAGCTGTGTTATATTGTAAAATCATCTGTCTGTTAAAAATGACTGCAGGAGGATGCTGAGAGTTGTGCTAACTTGACATTAACAAAGTCTCCCTGGCTGTGACACAGACAATAACGTGATTATTCTTTAAGAAGTGCAGATACAGCAGTGCCAAAAAAGAAGATGACAGCTTTGTGTATAAATTGATCCAAAGATCTCTTCAGTTTATTTATGTGCTGTGATGTTTCATTCCAGGTGATCAGCTTTTTCAGCTCCCGATTAGAGCAAGCTGGAGCTGAGCTGTCAGTGGAGCGAGTTCTGGAAATCATCAAGCAGGGAGCTGTTGCTTTGCCCAAAGACAGGCTAAGAGTAAGTGCTCAAGACCTCATCACTTAAAGTGTACTGTTCCTATCAATTACACATATACGCCCTTTATACCTGTAACTTCAAAAAATCATCTCTTCTCTCAGTAGTGACTGATAAGTGATTATGCTGTCGATTGCCATATGTGTATGTTTTCATTTAAATTCCTAATTTCTGCTAAGTGTTTGGGTGAGCTTTTGTGATTAGTTATTAAATTGAAGCGTGTGGAGGAATTAAAATTTGCTGAAGCTAAGGTTTTCTTCATCATATCATGAAGATGCACACTCCTCTCTCCATCTGTTGTTTAGTTATGCTGTTACCAAACACTGATAATTCTATCTTTTCATTAATTTCTTTTTCTGTCTCTAGTGTTCTGCACCTCTGTCTGGATCTATATTAAATGCTATAAAGATAAATTTGGGGGGCTTTAGCTAAGAATTACCCAACCTAGTGAAAATCAGTTCAGAACCTGTAAGTCTGGTCAACATGATGATGAGCTTTCTGTATAATCCTGAGCAGTCCCCTCCATTCCTTTCTGAGAACCTCTCAAATCTCTTGAGGGATTTACCAACTTGACAGGTTTTGTGAGGCTAAAATCCATTAATGGCTGTGTGATGTTCAAATACTGCAATAAAGAAATCTGTGTAAGTGGGTAAGTAAGCAAACGGGAGCTCTCTGTGTTTCTTAAACACAATGAGTCTTGTTTCTCTGTTATGCCAAATGTATTTTAAATGCTGTCTGTTTTCTGCAGAACTATTTTTGTTGCTACTCTGTGATAAGAGAGTGAGAGCACCATTTCTTTTGTGGTAACTTTAGTAAAATATCCTCTGATAAAGGCACACTGAGTCTGTACGGCCACTGGCGACAGCTGGTAATTTATTTATATGCTGGTAATTTTAAAACACCCAGTGGGAATTTTCTAGCTGGCTGCATGTCCTAATGTCTTTACTGCAGTTCCCTGTGTCCCCGAGATGGCACATCTTCAGTCGCTCAGAATTCCTTCAGGAGAGGTTAGCCTAGAGTCCGAGTCCTGAGCCACAGTACAGGAATATCCTGAGTAACACTAGAGCAGTTTTTGGATCCAAATCCAGCCCTTCAGGTTGTCCTTTCTACGTAGTGATGCTGTGAATACAGAGGAACACTGGAACTTTGGCTGTTTCTATGACAACTTGTTCTTAAGTGCAGATAATTAAAAGCTCTTATGTTGAGGCTACAGTGATTCCTTCTTGACACAGAGCCATCACCAAATAAATTCACTGCTTAGAAAAAAAACGAAGGTTTTCTCAGTTACTGAGTGTGCCACATCGACTGATGTGTCAGGCCACAATTTACAGAAATGCTGTTTCTGGGGTGATACCCCATCAAGTTTCAATTTTCTGCACTAACAATATACAGTTTTCAAAAGGATATATTTATATTGCCACTTAAAGCAACAAACCAGCAGTTTTTGGCATGTGGCAAGCTCTGTAAGTCCTCACCAAACAGTCAAGTACTTCCAGTTTTAAGGATGCTTAGCGTTGCTTGGAGCACTTCCCTTTCCTCTGGAGCACTTGAGATTCGGGACAGACTTACAAAGGGAATACAGCCAGCCTGACACATCAGTCTTCTATACAGAGCACTTACACCTGCTGGGTTTTGTCTTTCATTTTCCTGGGGTTTCCTTTCTTTTCCTTTGTGGTTTTTTTTTTGTTTGTTTGTTTGTTTTTGGTTTTTTTTTCCTTTCCCCCCTTTTTTTTTCTTGTTCTTTTTTCTTTTTCTTCTTTTTTTTTCTTTTTAATACTTTTGCTGAGCAGCAGGTTACTTTTCCCTGTAGAAAAGGCAACATTGACCTTGGGGTGGGGTGTTTGTGTATATATAGATAGAGATATATGTGTATGTATTGTCATACATCAGTTTGTACATGCAAATAACATCCTTCCTTTGTACAGATAGTGATGAGGAGCAGCACGTTTCCCTCCTACAGAAATGGCCTTGTGAGTCTTTGTGCCCTCTGTCCTTGTGCCTCTCTCCTGGGAGTCTCCCAGTTCCTCAGGTCTTCCCACTTCAGTCTCTGAGGTTTTCAGGGGAAGCTATTCTAAAGCTCGACAAACTCATATTAAGATCAGACTGAAGATATAGTTACACAATAACTCTGGCAACTCTGAGGCATTTCAGCAGCTAAATAAAGGAGAAAGCTTTAATCCTTATGTCTTTAATGACACTCTCTGGGCAAGTCTGGATGGGTGGTAGCAGCCCTACCCACGCTGGCTTTGATGGCACCTTTCAGGGAGCTGTGCAGAGCCACAGGGTCCCCCCTGAGCCTCCTTTTCTCCAGGCTGAGCCCCTTTCCCAGCTCCCTCAGCCTCTCCTGGGGCTCCAGCCCCTTCCCCAGCCCCGTTCCCTCCCCTGGACACCCTCCAGCCCCTCAGTGTCTCTCTTGTCCCGAGGGTCCCAGAGCTGTCCCCAGGACCAGGGGCAGCCTGAGGGCAGCCACTTCGGACAATGTCTGGAGGAATTGTGAATCTCTTGCATCTGTGTTGACACAACCTACACGTAATTCCAGTGTGCAAAGTTGTGGAGTTCAATCCCAGGAATATATGTGTATATGTATATACATGTGTGTATATATATATATATATTTATCAGCTTTGCAGTTAATTGCTAGCTAATTTTCGAGCCATCCTTGCCTTTTGCCACAGTGTACTGAAGTGCTGCAAGGTACAAGAGACCCTGCAGAGATATTATTCCTGCCTCCTAGAAATAACCATCTTCAGCTGAAGCACTCTGGGGGAGGCAGTTGAAACAGGGATATGATTTGGAAAATGAGGGCTGAGGCAGAGCTTTTACTCACTCACTTCCCTGCAGCTCAGACAATGATGTTTTTTTTCTGGTGTGTGAGTACCTAATATATGCACGGATGTTTTCAAGTGAATGTTTTCAAGTTGCTTATCTTGGCCTTCCTCGAGGAAGTGAGCATTCAAGAGGTGCTACATGTATTCAGGTTCTGAGTCTGTTGCTTAGCCCATAGTTCAAACATGAATCAACGTCAACTAAAAATAACAGCACTTAGAGCCATGATCCTCATCTGCATAATGGAGCTTATCAGTTTGGGAGCACACCCTGGTGCTCCTGCTCCCTTCCACTGTGGGAAGCAACACGGGATGCAAAGTGAGCATGTGTGGTAGCAGTAGGTCATGGATAAATACATATGTGTGTGTGTCTGTGTTAGGAAAGTTATCCTGCATTTTCTTAGGAAATAATTATTGGGAAATGGGAGATCTAACTCAGATTTTCCTTCCAGTCCTGGAGCAGTCTGACTGGAGACAAACAATATAATTAACATTATTTTAAGCATATGCTTTTAGCTGTGTACTGTGGAAGGCCAAGAAAGTCCAAGCTGAGCAATTAGCCTTTTAGAAGACTTCTGCACAAACAGAGAGATAAAGGGCAGGTGCTGAAATCAAGAGCTGGTTATTTCTCCCTCAGTCTGTGGGAGGAGATAAATGAAGTTAATATGCCCGGGATAGAGGCAGAAGCCATGGCGTGGAGATAGAGCTGTCTCCTTCACAGACGAGCAGCCCACAATCCAGGCTCCCTGCTATATTGCAGAAGCTTATTAAAGGCAATTTAGAGATCATAGTGATAGGTGAAAATTAGCCTCATTCTTTCTTTATTTTTTTTCAAGTTCTCAGGCTGCCTTCCTTCCCTTTGGTGAACTATCTGTACTTTCAGGATTAGGAGAGTGAGAGAAGTGGGACTGTGTCTGGAGCCTGTGACTTATCTCAGGATTTCAAGGGGAGTTAGCCAGCAGATAACAACTCTTCTGCAATAAGTGGGAAAACTTGTTTCAAATGCCAGCTAGTGACTGGAAGCTGACATTTGGTTTCATAGAATGATCACAGTTGGGAGGCCATGTTTAATGCTTTATAAAAGAAAAGTTCCCATTACCTAAGCCACTTAAGACGGAGATTTGTTTTTCATGGGCATTTTCTGATCTGCTTGTGTTTTTCCCCTACTCCTTTTCTCCCCATGTCTATTAGTATTTTGTCATCAGCCTGCACTCTGTCAGATGTTCTTTGTGTGCTATGCAGACGTGCCATTATGCCATCAACTCTCATGTTTTTGGTACGGTACAAAATTTAATATTTATTGAAGTGCATTTGAGTTCGATGGGCATTAAAATTTCACAGAATATGTAAAAGGAGCAGAGGTAAAAGCCTTCAGTCTCTTGACAGAACAAGTTTCACTTTAGGTGTTAAAAGCACTTCTCATAGGTTTCCCCTTGTATTAACAATGTACTTCCAACTCCATCAGCTTCCATTTGTTTCACTGAAAAAAGCTGCTAATCACTGAGGCACCAGAGCACAGGGGAAGAGTAAATTGTCATCGTGGTGATGGCAGATACTGCCTCGAAGGTGGACCAGAGGAGCTGTATGTCCCTGGCACGTCACCCTGGAAAAACAGTACCAGCACCAGAAGTTCAGCTACAAAAAATGTCATAAAAATAACATGGTTGTTGACTGAGGTGGCAGTGAATTCCACAGGGGATGTCTAGCACAGGTGCTTTGGTAGGATCACAAAATCATTTAGGTTGGAAAAGCCTTCCAAGACCACCAAGTCCCACCATTTCCTCAGCACTGCCGAGGTCACCGCTAACCTATGTCCTCAAGTGTCACATCCACACAGCTTTTAAACCCCTATGGGGATGGAGACTCCAACACTGCCCTCAGCAACCAGGGTTTGACAGAGCTTTATGTGAAGAAATGTTCCCTGCTGTCCACCCTGTCCCTCCCCTGGCCCAGCCTGAGGCCGTTCCCTCTCCTCCTGTCCCTGTTCCCTGGAGCACAGCCCGACCCCCCCGGCTGTCCCCTCCTGTCAGGGAGTTGTGCAGAGCCACAGGGTCCCCCCTGAGCCTCCTTTTCTCCAGGCTGAGCCCCTTTCCCAGCTCCCTCAGCTGCTCCCCATCAGACTTGTGCTCATGGGAAATCAGAAATCAGGAATGGCCATAAAGGAAAGTGCATATGAAGTCCCCACAACCAAAGGAGCGTAAACGATTTCTTGGCTTGGGTACTGAGCTCTCTTTGGAAGAATTTTCCTGTTTCTGCAGATGCTCCTCCCAGGGAGGAGACGTCATCTGTTGAGCAGTCAGTGGTGCCATCCCACCTGCAGAGGGACAGGACATGGGCAGCCCTGCATAGCACCCCAGGTGGCAAAGGAAATCAGTAGTGTTCCATGTGTATGCACCCTGTTGATCCAAAGAAACTATCCATTGCCCCGTCTTCGATTAGAATTGCTCCTGATTACAATTTTTTTTTCCCTACAGTCCTGCTGTCCTTAGTCTTGAGTGGTTGTTATTTGGCCACAGCAAGATGCTGGATTCAGGATCCAGACCAGTGGTCTTTAACAATCCAAATTAAACCTTGGGGCAGATCTGTAATTGCTTTAAAAGCTATGTACAGCTTTCTTGTGTTTGTTTTACTGCTGTAACACTTTTGCTGCTGTGAAATTTTTGGCTAAATGGTGTGCAAATTAACTCTACATGACACCATAAAGGGATAGGGACAGAGGAGTTACAGAGACCAGCAACTCTTACAGAGTTCCAGGGCACAGTACTAAGCAAGAGAGACAGAAAACTTCCTTAAAAAATAAATTCATCCAGTTCTTCCTGATATTTATCTTCTTCTTTTTTTTTTTTTTTTCTGGCTCAAAGGTCAAAGTTCTTATTACAGTGGAAGCTGATTGTGTCTAATACATCCTTAGGTCTGACGCTAGGCAGGCGTCTACAACACAGACTTCCTTTTGCTGACCCTCAGCTGCTGTTAACCCTTACCCTGAAGAAGATCAGATTAGTGACAGAAGTGTAAGAAAGTTTTAAACAAAGTGCTTTTTGGGCCTTTCTAGAACACTGACCATATATGCTAAGTATAAGAGTATTTATGGATAGTATATTTCCTTCTGACAATTTATACCCTCAATTAAGATGTCAGCCTTCCCTGCTTCCGTGAGCTGACCTGTAAGTGATGGACAATAACTCACGTTTCTTTTGAAGGCATTTGTTTTAGAGGTCAGATTCTCAGAGACCTTGTGTAGAGAAGAATATACTCTGCATCCCTTGAGAAACATTATTTTGGGTAATCAAAATTCCAGGGGGAAAAAATGATCTTGAAAGTTTTGATGGGCTTTGTGGTCAGAAAATAACTTATCATTGTGAAACTGTGAGCAGTCGAAGACATGTCTGCACTCAGCTGACTCTGGCTAATCTTACAGTGGGATTATAAACCTGTCTGTCTGTCTGAGCCAGGGCAAAGCCTTATGCAGGTGCTTTTCAATTAATGTAAGCCTCACTACTTAAATTGGTGAGAATGAGATGAAACTAAACTGAATGACACCACTTTATAATAAGTATGTCCAAGCAGGAGTTTCTATCATTTAAATCTGTTTAATTAAATGGTGCAGACTTGTGTGTAGGCAAGATCTAAAGTATGTGAAAAATACTATGGAAAAACTGTGATTATTATAGTGCTTGAAGTTAGATACTTGCTGACATAATGCATTGTATGGGAACTCCTGGCTTTGTAGTTTGAAACCTTACAGGAAGAAAAATAACGGCATCATCCCAGAAGGGAACGAAAGCTTTGGGGGTTTAGTTCAGAAATAAATACCACCCTCACTTTAAAGCATTAATATGATAATCCACAGAAATGTGACTTCAGTAGGAAGTAGAGTGCAGTAGCTAGTTAGAATACACAGCATGTTAACAAAAAAATTTGCTTATGTGCCTGGTTGCTTTAACACTGAAAAAGCCAATGGCTGAAGTAAATTCACTGCCACCTGTGGATTCAAAGTCATGGAATCATAGAATCGTTTAGGTCAGAAAAGCCCTCTAAAATAAATGCCCCCAAGGTGGCCAAGGCCACCACTAACTCATGTCCCCGAGTGCCACATCTGTGGCTTCTGAACACTTAAGTATTCAAATGTCTTTGAAGTGTGATGACTCCTGTTGTTCCATGGTTAAAAGTGGATTTTAGCAGTCTTCAGGTAGCCTTGTTTGTAGCCATGTGTAATGCAAATACAGCTGATGAGTTGGATTGAATACCAACAGCGCTTCATTTTCAGAAGCATCCTTCAGGTAAAATGGAAGGAATCAGTTAACTTAGAGACTTGAAGGAAAGAGAATTAAATTCTACTGCAGTCCTTAGCAGTGTAGTTTGACTTGAAACTTGCTATCCACAGAGCTTCCTATTGCTGAACTCAAAGTGTTTGAAATGTTGGCATAGGCTGGCAGTATTGGTGAGTCATTTATCAAGCATATTTATTTATTTTTCAAAGTTTGGTTTAACATTTTTATATATATATAAAAAAAGAGACTAACAAGAACTCCTCATACCTTTACCCATTCCCATAAGTGTTTGCCTGGATTTCGACTGTCATACGTGTCAAGATTTGGGTTTCTTTGGTGCGGTGTAAGACGAGTCCCTTTGCATGTAAGGTCTTAGTTACAGCTGAGTGTTTTATCTGCTTGAGTGTTGCCAGGCCTAGCAGCAGTGATGTGCACCGTGGCGCTCAAAACCTCTCCCTGGCACTCCCAAAGAGAGTTCACTCACGCTGTAACCGACACCATATTTACATGTTACTCCTAAGGCTGTTTGAAAAGGGGATGTGCTTTCCACCTTTTCCCAGTTGTGTTACGAGTGTGAAAACTATACTGTATCACATTCTTTAAATTATTTTTGTAGCATTATGGGGGAAGGGACCAAAAAAAAAAAAAAAAAGGCACTAAAAAACACACCTCAAATGATTCCAGGAAACTAAATTTTTCAAATGTGAACGCTTCTGAGAACCCAAACAAGTTAGGTTTGCTTTTACACAGCAGCTGTCAGTCAGTTTTGGGATTAAAACCAGCTTTTTAACTTGAGTTTACTTCAGTGGTTATAAATTCTTTCATGGGGGCGGAGAAAAATAAACAGTAATTTTTGGCATTGTTGACTAGAACAAGAAAAAAACCCAGCTATTTTATTTTGCTTGTCTGCCTGGCACACAGTTAAAAACATATTAATGCTTTTCTGACACCTCCCTATTGAAGAGTAATATAAACATCACTGCAGCATCAACATAGGAAAAAAAGCATTAGCAAACTTTGAAATCTCTGATCTTTAAACTGTTTCTCATGTAATATCAGTTTCTTATTGTAAAGCGCCCAAAAATCCCTTTGAACAGAAAATAATAATCATGCTTTCAACTTAGACCACTTGTATAAAGCTTTTCTTCAGAGATGAAGAATAAACTGAGAACTTCAGTCTTGTTTTCTTCCTCGTCACTGAAGCATTCATTTCCATGGGGAAAATCCTGCTTCCACTGGAAAGCTTTGCTGATGGCTCCAACATTCTCAAGGTTGTCAGGCTGTATCTTCGTGCTTAGGAGATGGTACCAGGCATGATGCAAGCAGGACACCAGACAGGCCCCAAGGCTGTGTGTGTCCCATGGTGGGGAGTGTGTGGTTCACAGTGACTGGTATTAGTTAGGAGGAGAGAGGGACTTCATGTTCCCCTGCCCTCTCCCTGATTTCCCTGGCTGCTGCTCTGCGGGAATCGCACTGATTGCACGGCAGCTCAGAAAGTGGGGCTGGTGCCGTGGTCAGCAGCCTGGTGAGGATCTCATGTCATGCGAGCTGTGCTTCTGCCTGTGCTGTGTGTGAACAGAGCAGCAAAACTGGGTCTATGTGCTGGTGACCTTCAGCCATCTCAGCTGGAGTGGATTGAGAGGAGCAGCTCAAGGAGCAGTGGGGTGGAGGTAGAGCTTTGTTAGCAGGTGCACAGTCAGCTCAAAGAAGCTGGGAGTGACTCGGGTTACTCTGTCAGCTTTTGCTCAGTCTCGTCTTGAGTAGTTTGCGTTTTGTCACTCTTCTTGGTGAATAATTTCTCTTACACAGGTTACAATTCAAATAAGACTGACGTCTGATCCCCTTCAATGTACTTTGTTTGTTTTAAGTTTAGGTTAGATATTGGGTGGAAATACTTGGCTGTGAGGGGTGGTAAGGCCCTGGCACAGGGTGCCCAGAGCAGCTGTGGCTGCCCCTGGATCCCTGGCAGTGTCCAAGGCCAGGTTGGACAGGGCTTGGAGCAGCCTGGGACAGTGGGAGGTGTCCCTGCCCAACGGCACTGGGTTGGAGCAGGATGAGCTTTAAGATGCCTTGCAACTCAAACCATTCTGCAATTCTATGATAGAAATACTAATCCTTCAGTGCTGGGCTTTGTTTATGTCAGTCAGCCTGTGGCACTCCATACCTGCGGTGTTATCCTCCTCTTGGATGCCACATCCTGAAGAGAGCAGGAGGAAGACGTTTTCTTGTTGCAGTGTTCCTTGCTCATTATACAATTCTGTGCATGGAGTCATCACAGTATTTAGTGCAAGCATAGCAGCAGCCCAAAAAGGATCAAGGACGCTTTAAAGGCAGCAGAGTTGTGTATATCAAAATCCTCCAAGGACTAGAAGATCTTTTTTGTATCTTCTTCAGGTATTCCCACCGCTTTTCTCATCTGAGGTTTAAAGCACGCATTAATTAACGTGAGTTAAAGTCAGGGAAGGAGCGGCAGGAAAGGGGAGTTTGTTTGGTCTACGTGCGGGTGTTATGTCTGAAACAGTGCTCTGGTGTTCCTCCAAGGCCATGTACCTTGTTTGCGAACCTGTGCAGATAGAGAATGTGGAGAACTGTCATCCTTTTATGCTGTTATTTTGTATTTGTCACAGCCGTGAGCAGAAAGCACCCAAGATCGCAGCAAAGGAATGAGGAGTGATGCTGTGATAAAGGACAGACTCAACCAAGTCTGTGGCATTTTCTTTGGGAGCAAGAAAGAATTTATCCTGGGATTTCCAAAGGACTAGAACATGCAGTAAAACTGGATTCAGACACACTGAGAACAAGCATAATACTTCTTTCGCTTCCCCACCTTCCCATTTATTGTTTTGTTTTTCAGTGATGGGATATTGTGCATCCCAGTAAACTCCAAACCCACAGTACTTTCTCCCTGTCACCAAGACATCTGGTTGTGCTGGGGGAGCTAATCAATTGCAGACGTCCTTGCTATTATAAGCCTGCAAGCCACTTGAAAACTTACCCAGGATTTTGGTAATGAAGGGCCTGAAGTTATTATTTGAGCTTTTTCTTTTTTTTTTCCTTTTAACTTCCCTTCAGGGGTCATCAGACTGGCAGTATTTTTTTTTTTTAACAAGCTCAAATTTTAGACTTTTGAAAGTTCAGTTCTGTGTGTGTCAAGCTACTTGAATTTCCTGTAAAAATGTTGGAGTTGTGAATTGATTTGAAATAATATGAAAGTGAACAAACATCCAGGTTAACTCTGTCTGAAAAGTTGGTATTTTAATAGATGAGAAACTCAGGGCTGATCTTGGGTTGAGGCACATTTGTCATTTTGTTATTAGAACTGATATTTACTGTTAACATTCAGTAAGACTATTAGTCACATTTATGAAGATAACTTTAAAAAAATTAATTGGTAGCTCAAATCGAAGAACAGTTTAGAACTTGAGAGTGACGTTCAGCTCTCGAGGCGATGCACCCTCCAGTTGAAAACCCCTCCTTCAGAGCCTCACTGATGCCAAAATCCAACCAATAATGAATGATTTATCATTCTGTATTTGGCTTTTTCCTGTTGGAAGGGTGGGGACGAGATCCTCAACTCCAGAATACCGAGTCACTCCTAGCACTTGGCTCCGAAACACATAAACAGTGCGGACTGTTACAAGTCCCATCCCAACGCCCGTGTTACACGGCCGTGTGTTCTCGGAGTTCCTGGAGCCTGATGTCAGGCATGTGCTGGTGCATTTTCTGATTTTTCTGGGGCTCTCACGTGCGGCCGAAGCGGCCGTGCCGCAGCCCTGGGCTCGCAGCGCAGCCTGGCAGCACCAGCGTTGCGCTGGTGCCGCTCGGCTGGGCGGCGATAAGCAGAGAGACAGTCTGGCTCCTTCCAGGAGCCTCTCGGTCATGTCTGAGCGCTCGGCAGTTCCCAAAGCCTCTGGCTGACTTTCCCCTGCGGACCGTTCATTTATCAGGAAATGGAATTGGTTACAGGATTTCGCGCGCTGCCAAACCTCACTGACGAAATCGGCCCGTTCCTGCTCTCAGAAGTCGGAAGAATGTGTTAACTCTTTGTGCCTGATGCTTGTTTTTAGTGCTTTTGCTGAAAAAAGGCCAGGTTCCTTCCTACTTTTAAAGGTTTCTGGAAATTGCTGACACACTCTTCACCCTTTATGAATATACTACTAGTGCAGGATAATTTTGCCTATTACATTTAGCTCTTTGCATCACAGTTACCACTGTCTTTATAAATATTATTTTAGGGCAATTGAATTATGTTATGGGAGCGTTGCCTACTGATTATGGGAGATTTGCCTACTGAATTCAGTGTATTCTTTCTTGCAAAAAAAAGGTCTTCTGAATTAGAGGAGTGAAAATTAAGATTTATTAAAAACATAAACAATGCTTTGTTGTTTAAGGGAGGCTTTAAAACATAAGTTATACATATAACTTATACATAACTTGCAGGAGCTTAACCAGAGTTGAATAGAAATATGTCTTTAATTACGTATAAAGGATGACAACAAAAAAACCAAGTGCAGTTCTTTCTGAATGTGTTGCTGGTTTTGCATGTAGTTACAAACCCAGCTGTGTAATGGCAAGGTAAACACCACTCTTTTTACATGCTATTTGGAGGTCATGGTCTTTCATTATGGATCAAGTTTTCAGCAAACTTAAAAAAAAAAAAAAAAAAGCACTTTTAAAAATGCAAATGCATATTTTTTTGTGACTCACCAGACTCCAGGCTGCTCTGAAGTTTGCAGGGCAGAGCTGATTGTCAATCACAGAACCATCTGGGTTGGAAAAGCCCTCTAACACCATCAAGTCCAACTGTTCCCCCAGCCCTGCCAAGGCCACCATGGACCCCTGTCCCCAAGTGCCGCATTCACACAGGTCTTAAACCCCTCCAGGGGTGAGGACTTCACCTCTGCCATGAGCAGCTGTGCCAGGCTGGTCAACCCTCTTAGTCAAAAAGTTTTTCCTAATACTCAACCTAAAACATGAGCAAATTCTCAATTGTGCAAGTTGCATTGAGAAACAAAGAGCCATTTTGGTTTTATTAATTTATTTATATTGATGGGAGGTACTCCTGGGGATTTTTCGGTTCTCCAGTGGTCAACATCTGTCTCTTAAGTCCCCCTAATTTTGTCCCTAATCAGCTGAGCTCACTCCTTTTGCAATACTCTGTGTCACGCACTCTATCCATGTGTTTAGGAGGGGATGGAGAAATGACCATTTGCAGGTTGTCTGCTGGTGCATGCAGGTGTCTGTTCCTGTACCACTTGAATCATATCAGTTTGTGCAACGATGTCTCTTGTAACACATCGGTCTGTTTTAATGCAATCAATAGTTGTAACCTCCCATGTATGAAATTACAAAGCCCAGAGGTAAAGCACAGCGCACATATGGTAATTATTATGTCTGGAAGTGGTTGCTGCATTAATTGATAGCAGTGCCAAGTAATGCAGCCTCACTTAATTTCATTGCTTCTTATACAAAAATCTTGTAAACAGAATTTTTGCAGTCTAATATGGTAGAGTGTTTTTTCTCCTTTTTATTATGAGCAAATCACTGTGGAAGTATTTAGAGCTCTCTTAGCTCATTTAGCTTCATGGCAATTTGTGATACTTTGTTCCATAAACAAAAAGTGGCTGAAAACAGCTCATCCACAACCTGTGAAAGCACCATGTAAGCCTCACCTGCTGCTCTCTGAGACGTGGTTGGTGTTGCAGGATCCTCCTGGGGCTGGTGCCATTGAGGGACCCTGCTTGTGGCCTGCATCCTGCGAGCCTGAGCCACTGCAGGGGAGAATAAGCGGGTGATTTTGTCATTACTGACATAGCTGAGGCTCGTGAAATTCAGATGCTTTCCAAGCTGTGTCTGCAGCTCAAGTTAACGTAAAAATACTACAAGTATAGCATTTCTTGCTTTTAAAAAATTGTGGTTTAGTAGTATAAATACAATTTTCCATTTTGAAGTAGTGTTTCATAAATACTCCTGAGGATATCAGAATGTTGGTCCTTTCCATTTTGAACCAGGAAAGCCACGATGGCTAAGGGCTGTGCATGCTTGGAGATCCCTCATTGTGTCAGTAAGAGGCTGATGGTGATCAAGGCCATCAGAGGGGCCAGTACGACTCAAATGCACTTGCATTATGTGTTGAAAAATGAGTGAATTCATCACGATCCCAAAAAGACCTTTAGTGTCATCTGGGGAAGCTCCAAATAGTTTACAACCAAACCAGTGGTTTGAGTTGAAAGGGCTTAAAGCCCATCCAGTGCCACCCCCTGCCATGGGCAGGGACACCTTCCACTGTCCCACGCTGCTCCAAGCCCTGTCCAGCCTGGCCTTGGGCACTGCCAGGGATCCAGGGGCAGCCACAGCTGCTCTGGAAAATGTGAGCCAGAGACTCACCTTTCTTCAATTTTCTTGAATACATACAAGATAAAGAACTGGTTGAAAATAACTATTTTGGAGTAATAGGTAGTAAAACTGAATCATATAAATGCAAATATAATGTAGGAAAGCTTTACGTGTAGAATTCTGAGAAGCACTGGCGAGGGTTTTGCTGGCATCAGGGTTGTGGTGACGGTTGTAGTTTTAAAATCAAATCTATTATCTGTTTTTATTCTCTCCTTTATGTCTTACTTGTACTTAGGTTACAGTTCTCTAGGAAAGATGCATCCTGTTCATACAGAAGGCTTGTTTATCTTACTGAAATCCAGGGAAGCACATTTCATTCCAGGATGAAGGAATGCATCAGAGATGGGTATTGCACAAGAATCCAAGGTAGCTTGGGAGGGTGGTGCTTGGGTGAGTGACTGGAGTACAGTGATTCTGCAGTTCAGGAATGAGATGCATTGGCCAAGATGAGGATGAAGGGTGGGCTAGCACAGGACACTCCTATTCCCAGGCTGCTGTCTGCATGGAGACTAATATTTACATGGAGGCTTAATGTCTGTCCCCTCCACCCCTGAAGATTATTCCAGTTACCTTCTGGAAGCTGTGTTCTGGATTCAGTCACTTCATTCCCAAGTCATTGCTTTCTTTGCAAAGCTCAACAATTGCGCTGGAATGAAATCACCTTATCCTGGAGTTGCCATAGCTGCTTCCAAAGAGCTATTCCATATTACTGTTATGCAGGTCAGTTTCCTGCAGAAGGGTGGGCGGTGTTTTGGCTATCCCAAACCAGTTTAAAGAAAAAAACCCAAAAAGTTTAAACAAAAACGTGCAGATGACAAGGTCCTGCCTGCCCAGCCAGGACTATAATGGACTAAGTAACAGTAATAATTGAATTGTATAAATGTAAATGTGGTAACATTTATACAGTAATATCTACTGTAATTCTGATACTTAATTCTTCAAACCAGTAAAAATGGAAAAGGGAAATACACCAATTCTAGCAGCAGGTTGATCAGCAGTGCAGGAGTTTGCTGTTTCTCTCCCATGGTTGTCTTCACCTTGCCATCACTTGAATTCCCTTCACTGCTCTGCAGAGCTGTAACTGCAGTCACAGCCCTGTACCCAGCTGAGCTGAATAATGCCTCAGCCTTGGCTGTGGCACTCTGTGGGTTGTAATTAACTAGCTCCCATTAAGGCAAGAGATGAAAATTCATGCAGTTACATGCAAAAGCTTTAGAAGATGAAATAGTGTCTTAACAAGAGGTGTTAAAGGAGGTTTTGTTTCTTTTTTTGCTCAAGACAAGAGTAAAAGTTTTAAACTAAAACAAGGTAGATTCAGAGTAAGGTATAAGAAACTTTTTATGATGAGGGTGGTAAAATACTGGTACACATTGCCCAGGGAGGTGAAGGATGTGCCATCCCTGAAAGTACCCAAGGCCAGGTTGGATGGGGCTTGAAGCAACCTGGGATAGTGGAAGGTGTCCCTGCCCATGGCAGGGGGTGGAACTGGATGAGCTTTGAAGGTCCCTCCCACACCATTCTGGGATTCTATGACTCTATAAAATAATTATGTAATTCTTTATGCTACCTGTAGAGAGCAGAAAAATATTTCTCTAAGGGACACAAAGGAAGTCTACTGCAAAGATCTTCCTTGGATCAGAAGAATCTGGTTGTGCTCTACTGGTGACACAGTCAGGATAAGAGGGACCCTTTCAGCATCTTCATCTCACATCCAGTGAAACGTGCTGCAGCTGGTTCTCAGCCATGAGGACACTCTTGGGCTGTGATGAGCAGAAACCATTGCTGTTAGGAGTGAAGTTTTGGAGGAGAATAATGCAAGTGGTGGCATTTTCTAGCTGTCATCAGTTATGAGGAATGTGTAGCGTCCTATTGCTGACCATCTGGCAGAGCATCCTTGCACAAGGCAGTAAATGGTGAGGGGCTGATGCTAGGTGCCTTGCAATCTTTGTGGAGGGGAAGGGGCAGGAGATGACATACAAACTCGTCACCAAAGGGAGCATGGATTGCCAAAAGAGATCAGTCAGATATTTCTTTATGCACAGCTGAAGTCTGGCCTTTCATTGCAATGTGAAATAGCCAGACAGGGTAGCAACAAGCTCTGATTTTTCCACGTGAGCTCTTGAGACACTGCTTTGGCTGTCCATGCATCTGTTTTAACTTGGGCGTGCAATTTAAAAATAAAATAGTCCCGAAATCTAGGTTTTCAGTGGCACGTGAAAGATAGGGTAATTTGAACTAAAAGAAGAATGTTTAGACTAGGTATTAGGGAGGAATTCTTGACTGTGAGGGTGGTAAGGGCCTGACACAAGGTTTCCGAGAGAAGTTGTGTCTGCCTCTGAATCGCTGGGAATGTCCAAGGCCAGGCTGGACAGGTCTTGGAGCAACCTGGGACAGTGGAAGGTGTCCCTGCCCATGGCAGGGGGTGGAATGGGATGAACTTTAAGGCCCTTTTGAATCCAAACCATTCTACGATTCTCTGATTCTCTTACTTTATAGGAAGGAAGGGCAGAAGAGACTTTGAGCAGAAGAATTGAAACTTTACACAGATTCAAACATGAAACAGTCTATGTATAGCTATTTTTTGACACCAGATACATTAGATTGACTGATTTCATTGGTTTAAGGAAGCTGCTATAAGAAAGGGATACCAAGTACAAGACAGAAAGCAAGCTCTGGAGAAACAGGAGGATGGGAAAGCAGTGTGAGAGTTTTCAAGTTGCTCCCCATGGCAACAGAGCTCTGACCTGGGTAAACAACTCCCTGCACGTGTACGTTTTTCAAAGCAATTTCTATTCTGCTAACTGCTGGCCTTCCACATCATTTGAACTCTGTTAACCTTCAAGGATGATCCCATTTTTTCTGAAGGAGAGCACAGAAGAGCTTCCCTGCCCAAAGCTGCAGAGCTTTGGCTTTGCAGGAGATTGGCAGGAGCCCCACACTCATGAGCAGTCCAAAACTCCTTGTCCAACACAACTTACAGGAGGGCTCCCAGCCAGAGCCCAGCCCCTGCTCACTTCAGAGCTGTACAATTGCTCAAGCTAAATAACATTCCCCAAGTTTCCCTCCCTAGAAAGCCTCCCTATACTTTTACTATGTTTTTTGCTGTGACTAAATCTGCTTCACATGTGTTGTGCAGCCTTCCCTTGCTCCATTGCATATGTTGTGAGTCCAATGAAAAGTCCACTGCCAAAGGCACTGCATTTGCATGACATGTTGTTTCCAAATATCTTGCAACTTTGGTCAAAATAAAGTAAAATTACACTGAAATGCCCTGACCCTTTTCTTCCCGTGCTCAGTTGAAAGCTATTTTCCAACCCATGTGTTCCTTTTCTACTGCAAACCTTCAGTGTAAGCAGAGTACCTAAAAAGCATAAAAAGTTGCATTTAAAATTAATTTATTCATTTCTTTGATTTATAAAGTCCCACATTATCCCCTCTCCATCATTAAAAATAAATATCAACCACTTTTTAAATAAAATGTAAAATAATCTGTCAGAGGCCAACAGCTTTATCTCAAAAGGTGCAAAATTTAATGAGTTACAACAACTAAATACAAGATAGAGGGAGAAAAAAATAATGTAACTTCTAATTATACTGATCCAATTGCTCTTCCACTTTTAAGGGTTAGCTGTCTTTTCTGAATTAGTCTTTTGAATTAAGTTTGCATAACATGTGGCAGATTGAGAGAAACAGTCCTCAGAAAATTTTTGCCCTGGATGACAGATGAACTAGATAATGGAGTATAATCTCTTCCATTTTCATGGTTTTGACACATTTTCACTTCTGTGTGTATGTTTAAATCAAGAAATCAAAATAAGTTTGAGTACAGAATATAAATCCCAGACAAAATTGCAGCTTTCATTCCAGTGTTGGGTTAAATGTAAACAGCAGGAATGTTACAGATATCTTGTAATTAAATGCATAAATCAGAGGAATGTCTTGAATGTTTACAGCAACTGCACCAAGAAGTGAGAATGAGGAAGAGATGTACTTTGTCAGCTGATGGCTGTGTCCGCTGCATTCCCATACAGTTTAATTTTGTCACAACCCGTGGTACAAGTTGCAAAGCTTCTCTCCAGTTGATTTACAGGCTGTTTGTTCCTGCTGAGGATGATTAGAGATGGAAATAGCTTTTTCCTGGCCAGGCAGGGGTTTTCTCATGTCTATCATCATCACTGCTGAGGACTCTGGTGTTAGGATTTGAAGGGCAGCTGGTTTAGACCACCTTGCCTTTTTTGTAGCTGTAGATATTCTGGAGTATCAGATGATGGTATTGAATCTTAAATCCATGTGGATTTAGGCTGGGTTTATCATACGGACCCATGTCCCCCCCGGCTCCCAGATGCCACATCTGCACAGCTTTTAAACTCCTCCAGGGATGGGGCAGCCACAGCTGCTCTGGGCAACCTCTGCCAGGCCCTCACCACCCTCATAGCCAAAAATTTCTTTCTAATATCCCATTTAACCCTCTCCTCTGGCAGTTTAAAGCCTTTGCTCTGACGTTTAAACTGTGGGGAGAGCAACCTGTGGCTCCCGAGCTGGGGCTTGAGGACAGACAGTGTATCAGTGGGGTGAGAATGTCCCATCTTGATGATGCTGTAGCAGCAGCATCCAAAGCTCCACAAGGAAGATTTCCCTTCCTTTGCTGCAGCATGTGAGTTATCAAAAACCACAGCAAAGATTGTTTTAACGGATGGGAAACCAGAGGGTGGATAGTTCTGGACAGTTCACTGAGGGGAGGTCCCTCGAGTCTATGAGAGACTGGCAGCTCCTAAACACAGAAAGAAATTTTGTGTCTGTGGAAGAGGATAGCACAGGCCTTAAACTTACATGTTGTCCTTGATGTGAGACCCATGAGATCCAAGTGGTGCTTGTAGTTTTGAGCACAGAGTAAGGCCGCAAAACTTTATTTGAATTCCTGATGCTTATCTGCCCCACCAGGACTTGCCAAGCTCCATCCTCCTGAGCTAAGACCAGCAAAGCCTGATTGTTGTCACCAGGGTAAACAATGCAGGCCTGAATGGACAGGGAGGAAGGGGACAGATATGTTCAACAACAAAGGAGCATAATAGCATTTATGAAAGAATTCCCCAGCCTGAGGTGGGGAGTTCTCTAGAAATGTTTGATTCATGTCCTAAAGGTAGTCTTTACCAGAATAAGTCTTAATAAGTGAAGTATCAGTGAAGGCAAACAAATCTGGAAATGCTGCATCTAAAGCATAGTGAAACAGAAAACAGAAGTAATTTTCATTCATTATTGAAACAGCAGCTCACTTGGGACCCTTTTTCAGATTGAGGTGGTTGTTTACATTAGGGAAAAAAAGCAGTTTCACTATAGGAGAGTGCTCTTTTTTTAACTGGTGGCTGCAGGATGATACCAAGCATACAGATCCCTTTTGGTTGCAGTCAGCTCCTGACTCCTTGTACTCAGACAGTCAAGGAGATTGCTCAGTTGGCCAGGTTCAAGATCTGTAAAGATGTCTTAGTACCTTGAAGGAATCCTTGTCCTGCTCATACTTACCCTTTCTCCTTTCTACACACTGCTTACCTCTATCATTGATGAAGGCATGTTTTCAATACCAAATTTGAACTTGCTATCACAACCTCCATGAACATACTGAAATACAGAATAAAATATAGTACAGAATGAGCAACCGAAAAATCCACTTCAGAAAAGGCATCCTGGTTATTTGTTGAGGTTAACTTAACACCACCTCCCTCCTCTGATTTTGGTTTGTCTTCACAGGACTCTTAGCATTAGGGCAATTTTTTTTTTATAAAGCTGTAAAGTCCACATTCACAAAATAACTGTGTAAATGTACACACTGGTACCAGCTCCTTGGCTGGCAGTCCTGGCGGAGATAAGGCTGCAGTCTGGCACTGCGTGCTATGGCTGGAAAGGTTTTTACTGTCACTTGACATTTCACTCCTCTAGACAAATAAATGGGATTTCCTACATGCAGCGGGGCAGCGCTGCTCATCTCACAGCACAATCTGTCTTCTTGCAGAGGCTTGAAATACTTAAGGAGGGAGTACGTCCACTGGGGTGTACATTTTCCAGTTTAGGGAGATTAGGGAGCCAAAGGTCTGCCGACTCAATAGGGTGTTAGTCAGCACGTCCTGAGCTTCAGGCAGATAAGGGTCCACTTCCTAGGCTGCCCTGATCTGAGAGTTAACAGTTGGTGACAGCGAGTCTGTCTCTGTTCTTAAGTCATTGTTATAATTTTTTGTAATATTTACAGGCCTGGCTCCCTCAGATTAAAAAGTACAAAATCAAAAGGAGGTCTTCCTCCGCGGGCGCTGGGGGAGGATGTTTGGGCTTGGCATGTGGCCCCACCGCCGCGCTGGGTGGGAGGGACCGGGGCAGGATGTCGGCCCGGGCCTCGGCTCCGGGGCTGCTCTGAGGGAAAACTCAAACCCTGTCTAACGACCTTCCAGGAGCCCTCCACTCCAGGAAACGTGCTGTAAATGCCAGCCCCCAGGATGCAAATCAAAGGTGTTAAGCTCAGCTGGGAGAATGGACATCTCTCTGGTTGATGCATGAAGCCAAGGCCTAGGCAGTGCATCAACGCTTATGCAGTGATAACGGAGAGGAGCGTGGTCCCAGTTGTCCCGAGGAATGTTCTTTTTGGCTTGGTGGGATGTTTTGGAGGCAGCGCTGCACCAGTATGTAGTGAAAGCATGTCTGGGACCTCATCACTGGAAAAGTATGCAAACTGAATCACTGTGCTCTTCTCCTGCCACCTTTTGTGTTCGGGGAATATGTTCTACACAAATAAAAAAGAAAACAAAACAACTGTGACGTGGTAGTAACTCTAGATTTGGGGTGAAAGAAACAGGAAGATAAAAACGGCATTTTGACCTTTCAATCCTTTATGGTTCTGCTGGGTTATCCCAACAATGTATTAGAGCAGAGGAAGGTCATATAGTAGCTTGCAAAAGGAAAAATCCTAAAACTGTGAAATTAGTGGGGTTTATACTGTCCTTGTGCTTCAGTCTCTTCCCAGCTCAGATGCTGAAGAGCAGAGAGGTGAGTGCTGGAAACTCCATAGATGGGTCACACTCTCCATCAGCAAGTGCAGTGTGGGACTGAGTCAGATGACAAAACCTCCAGCTCCTGCTCCAGGGTGGAGGAAGAAAAATCTAACACTGGGCATGACAATTCCTATGGGGGAAAAAAAAAGAGTGAGAAAATGGTAATATTTATATATTACTGGGTCAGGATATGTATACTGTCCATACAGGGTTCCTGAAGTGCATCCCTCTGGCATCAAGGCAGAGTGCCAGAGTGATTACCAAAACATGAAAGTGTGGGTCATGTACTAAAAGTTCAGTAGTTTCCTTCATTGTCACACGTGTATCCATCACCTTTTCTCGTTTTGTGTTGCTGACTGCGTGGCACACACCATGGAGAGAGTTTTCTTTGCACAACAGTTGAGTCTTTGGTGGGAGTAGAAGTCGGGCAGCAGGGAGAGGTTTATCTGGGGTTTGTTTCAGGACGGTGGGATGGTGCCTAGCCTAGGTGGGGCAGCCATCCGTGATGTTATCTGGAGCACAAAGCATTTCCATGATAAACAACATTCCTTGTATTTTAGACTAGTCTGCTATCAAAGTCAAAACAACTGCTCTGGCTTAAACAGTAGCACTTGCTGCTTGAAATGTAAAATACATAATTGGCTCTAAGATTTGTCTAGAGCAGATTCTTCATATCTTTTGATATATTGCTACACCTATTAGTGTACATTCATTTTTCAGCAGGGTAATTTTCTCCAAAGCTTTCATCATTTGTGCCCTTCATAGGCCCTTTAAAATCCTTTCCAATGAGTTTTTCCTTAATTGTTAAAAAAAGTTTAGTAAACTATATCAGTTAGACTAAAAGTGTGTAACTTGCTTCTCAGAAAATAATTAGCAGACAGTTGTCTCTGACATGAGAAGTGAAATATTGTTGGGCATTTATAGTATTGGCTTTGTTTTTTAAAAAGGCTGATGAAGGAAATATAGATCTGTCATTTTTACCCAGAAGTTGAAGCAGACTTTGTCCAGATACACAACTCAATTCTTCTCCACTGCCTTCACTTACAATATCTCTAAGAGAAGACTTTGCCTTTCCCACCTGTATCTCACCCTCCTTTTGAGTTCTTCCACATTGTTGCAAATAATCGAATTGCCTGGGAAGAATTATTGTGGTCTTTGTCAAGTCCTGAACTGTAAAAAGCCTTTTATATTTCATATAAGGGTTTCCCCACTGTCCAGGTAATACTGGGGCTCAGAGAGCACAATGAGCTTTTTCTGGAGGGAGCAAGCATCTCAGGATCTCACAGATCACAGAATCACAAAATCATTTGGGTTGGAAAAGTCCTCTAAGACCATCATGTCCAACTATTCCCCCAGCACTGCCAAAGCTGCCACTGATCCATGTCCCCAAGAGGAGCCACATCCACACATCTCTTAAACCTCTCCCAGGATGGTCATCTTCTTCAGATCTGGTTGACTGCAGAAGTGATCTTACCCTGCTTTCTCTTGTTTCCCGAACTTTATAAATACATTTTCTGTCTTCTGCAGGGTGATCCAAACAGTGCATGTGCATGTATGGACTTAGGACAACTTGAGCTTTTGCCCAATTGGAGACCTTCAAAGAGTTGCTCCTCATGAGATGTTCCCTACTGATTTATTGCTGCCAATTTCTTAAACTTTACCTTTTGCACACTTGAGAAGTGGCAGAATTCATAGAATCATAGAATCACTGAATGTTTTCAACTGGAAGGGACCTTAAAGCTCAACTTGTTCCAACCCCCTGCCATGGGCAGGGACACCTTCCAGGTCGCTCAAATCTCACTCATAGCATTCTGGAAAGAAAAAATTCAACCTTGAATCAGCTTTGTTTGGCAAGTGAGTGGTATTTTGGAGTTTGGAAAGTCTACATAAGATGCAGGCTTTAATTCTGAGACTTTGGAAATTTATGTATTTCTAAGCCCTTCTTTGAGGGTACTGCTAAAGCATCATGGTCTTAACTGTGAGTTGAGGCATCCAAAATCTAGTTCTAATCTTGTAACCTTTTATTAGCAGATCTATAAGTCTTCCATATAAAGGTGTCAATGAATTGGTGATTTCTAAACTCACTTCAGTTTTAACAAAAATGATTGCTGTAAACACACTATTTTTCGTGGTTGTGTAAAGCCTTGCACATTAATCTAGAGAAGGATGGCTTGCAAGTTGAAGCACAGGAAGCTAGGGCTTGAACTCATTTGCATCTTCCTTACCAGTGGCAAAAATAGGGACTGCTGTTATGAAATGTGCATTTTCTGCAAATCCCATGGTAGGAAAGGCTTATATGTCCACTTCATATCCATAAAAGTTTTGTGAGTTAATAGACTCATCTCCATTTGTGCTTTGGTGCCCTTTAATGCCACTGAGTAATGGGTTCAGGGATTATTCTGTTTTTCAGATTTTAATTCCCTAAATTCAAAAGCACACAAAGGATTTTACTTATTTTTCTGAGTGGTCAGTGTATGTACATAACAAGTGCTCGAGCGAGGTCAGGACCAGAACTGTGTCTATTAGTTGGGTCAGTAGCTTTGTTCATTCCATGTGTTTAATTCTCTTCTTGGTTAAGTTTTTTTTTAAATGTAAAAAATGTCCTTTGTTTGAATTGTCGTCATTTTGAGGTTGTTCATTTTTTGCTCAGACCTATGTTCTTTCTTCTAAAAGGCCACTCTATTTTCTGAGAATTATTGTTCTTCCAGGTTAAGCCCTGAAGTGGATAAAAGTTCTATTTTTTGTTGATGGTACCTCATTTACACATCCTGCCTTCATTCTCATGCTTCAAGTGTAATTACATACATCAATCTCTTTCTTTTCTTTTTATTTGGTAAAGCCAAAATGTATTGTATTTTCTGCAGTGTTGCAAATGTCCTTGTAATATTCCTGTTGTTTTCTGTCTCCATGGTCTGACAAGAAGTCTGGCTCTTGGCTGTTGAGCAGTTCTTGGAAATGTTCTGGAAAGATCTGTGTCCATCTAGACAACATGGCATAGACAACAATGCTGACAGGGCAAGCAAATTCTAGTAAGATCTGTAAATCCTTGAACTGTGACTGTGAATGTGTAATGCATAAAATATATGTAGAGATTAATCGTACTTAACAGCACGATAACAGTACTTGGTACTTAACAGTGTGCAATATGTAGGTTTGGCTCAGTCTTTCAGCTTGGTAATCTTTTTCACCAATTCCAAAATTTCTTCAGGTAGACACAGGATCTCTGAAGCTGAGCTGGGATCCCCTTTTTCCTCAAACTACAGGATTAAGGGATTTTCACAGAATCCTAGAATAGTTTGGGTTGGAAGGGAGCTTAAAGCTCATCACATTCCAATCCCTTGCCATGGGCTTGGACACTGCCAGGGATGCAGGGGCAGCCACAGCTGCTCTGGGCACCCTGTGCCAGGGCCTGCCCACCCTCCCAGGGCACAGTTCCTTCCCAATATCCCATCCATCCCTGCCCTCTGGCAGTGGGAAGCCATTCCATGTGTCCTGTCCCTCCATCCCATGTCCCCAGTCCCTCTCCAGCTCTCCTGGAGCCCCTTCAGGCCCTGGCAGGGGCTGGGAGCTGTCCCTGGAGCCTTCTCTTGTGCAGGTGAACACCCCTACCTCTCCCAGCCTGTCTTTACAGCTGCTGACCAGTGGTGCAGTTTATTTTCTGTTCTGTCTAGAGAATAACTGCATTAGCCCAAGTCCAGGTGTTTCTGATGTGGACCCAAGAGATCCTGAAATGGGTACTTGGCCTTGTCCTAAGATCAGATATATACATTTATACAGTGCTTTTCGAATCAGTACAGATTAACAGCCTGGTGTGGAGACAAAAATGGCACAGTTTGGGGCTGTTGACATTAACAGCAATATTCCTTTCCTGGAAGGAAAAGAAACAAGTGTTTGCATCTCTGAATTTCTAGGACTTTAAAGCTCTCGTCATTTGCCACTCTATCCCAGACAGAAAAACAGTCTTCTTCTTATGGCACCCTGCAAAGCTTTGTGCCCTGGCAGGTTTGCCACAAATATTTAACTAATTTAAATCATTGTGTTTTTACCAATAACTATCTAGGCAGAGCTGTTTGATTGATTTTTCTGAAAATGACCTGGCCTCTCAGTACTCTACAAAAAAATCAGTAATTGCTGAACTCTGACCAGAGACACGTCTGCTCCTCTGGCAGTAGTTCACATCTGACACTGAAAATCCACTGCTGAGCGTTTATTTTCCTGCAGCTGTGGTTGTACCACACCTTTACTCAAAGTGATCTGAAAACAGAAATCACATATCAATGAGACTTGCTGAAACAGTTCTCACTCTGTAGATGAATTCCCCTACCCTCCTGGACCTGGAAGATTGTGACCCATTATTATTCGTGCCTGGAAGATTGTGGGTTACCTGTCTTACGGAATTTTACTCCCTGGGAACAATGTTGTTGTCTACTACAGCTTGTGTAGTTGCTTAAACTTCCATAGATCTATTATTATAAATAATACCGTATTTAATATATATTTATTAAACACTATGTAATATACTTATTATTTTTAGCTTGTGCACAGATGGTTTTGAACCTCTTATTAGCCTGAGTTTTCTATTTCTTTTTCAACCTCCCTGCCATGCTCTGAGCACCCGTTTTCTTCACTGTCTTTCCGTTTGCACCTATTCCTTAGGCGGGTATCTGAACAAGATGTGTGGCTCACACTTAGTCTAGCACATTTCCTGTTTGCTTCCTTCATCTTGCCACCATCATCCTCTATGCTGTGAGCCCTAGGAGGAGAAAAAGATGGTTATCAGGCAGGTGTGGTGTAGCCCATAGAGATACTTCACTAAAGCCACACAGACTTTCTGTCTGAAATCAAAGAGAAGCACTGCAGACATGAACAGAACCCAAGAAAGATGAAACGGCCTTAGTGCCCCACAAGAATTTATTAGTAATTGCAAAAATTCAATCTGTCAGTACCTTAGAGCAAGCACTGGGACATTTTCTTCCATAAATTGTGGTCTGTTAAAGAACTCAAGTCCTTACATTTAAATAAAACCCAAATATATCAATGTTTCCATGTGTACCTGTGTAACCGTACCATGAGCAGTGTACCAGGCATGATTGTTGAGTTCCTTTAAGATCCTTGGCCATTAATTTGACTTAGGTTGGTATTTTGGGAACCAGATTTCCAAATGGCATTGAGGACTTGGCCAACAAGTGTTATTCCTCTGCCCAAAATCCTCACAGATTGGTATGTTTGGTGCAAGACAGGTTTTAGGGGCAATCCTTGCTGGGATAAATATTCTTTATAGACCCTTTTTTAGAGGCTTGGTACAGTGCTGAACCTGAGCCCTCTTTTTTCCCCTTGCTATTTGATGTGTTTTGCTAATGAGGTCCAATCCTACAGATGCTCTGCAGACAATACTCTATATTTAGCTGAAACAATATGAAACACATAATTTGCCATCAAGTCATTAGGTTACCAAACAGGATTCATCGTAAGCTTTTTAAACACAGAGAAATCCCATTTTCAGAAAGACTTTGAAGCTTTAGATTGATGTAAAGTTCACATGAATTTGACTCTCAAATGTGTTCACACTCCTTTGAAAACAGCGCTTCTCTGCTCAAAGAGTCACCTGCTTTTGAAAATACTGACTCGTGCGTGATTGCTGTTTCAGAAACTGGAGTTTCTAACCAGAACTCGAGGAAAAGAGGATTCTCCAGTTTTTTATTAATCCAGCTCTTTAATTTCTTTATTTTCCATAGTGACTGCCCCGTGTCTTTGATGAATGCTGCTTTTCATGCAGCAGAACATCTAGATCAGGGAAGAAGCAAAAACATTGCTCTTAAAACATCTCCATCTACCCTTCCCTGCATTATCTGAGTGGAGATCATCCACTGACATAACACTGTAGCCTGAGAGCAGCTCTGAGGGTTCATTTGGAGGGAAGGGGATGTTTTATTTAATGTATGGCTCAAGCCTTGTAGCTCAGATGCCACTGTGCTGCCTGGAGCGGGGCCAGGTGCTGCTCACTGGCCATGATGTTCCCTTCCTCAACGTTAACTGAAAAAAAACCCGAACGAAACCAAACCAAAAAAACAAAAAAAAACAAAAAAACCCAAACAAAAAAGAATCCGACTCCCCAATGTTGTTGAACTTCTGTGGTGGGGGAGTTACTGCAGTTCAGTTCTGTGTCTGTTCATCAGACTTCCCGTGGTTTTTCATCGAATCATGTGATTGACAATGCAGACAGTCTGCAAAGTTCTCGGTCTGTCTCGTTTGTACCCTCGTCCCAACCACTAAATCTGACTTCTGCTTTGTCTGGCAGAAGAAAACAAGATAGGGTGATGTGGTGGGGTGATTCACCGGAGCTGATAAGTGGTGTCTCTATTTGAACTGTGCCGCTCCAACCGTAATGTTACCTCTGTCTCTCGCATTTTCAAGGACTTTCTCAGGCTGGTTTATTTTAAGCTATCTAGGGTTGTCTGTCCCTGTAAGGGGTGGAAAGAAATGCAAATAACGGCTCCGATGGACCTGTTTATGTCAAGGCAAGGAGTTCAGTAACTTAAATAGTGAACGTTGTTGTATATTGGATCAAAAAAGAGTTTGGGTTGGGAGAGACCTTAAAGCTCATCTCATTCCACTCCCTGCCATAAGCAGGGACACCTTCCACTGTCCCAGGCTGCTCCAAGCCCCATCCAGCCTGGCCTTGGACACTGCCAGGGATCCAGGGGCAGCCACAGCTGCTCTGGGCACCCTGTGCCAGGGCCTGCCCACCCTCACACACAGCAATTCCTTCCCAAGATCCCATCCAGCCCTGCCCTCTGGCACTGGGAAGCCATTCCCTGGGTGCTGTCCCTGCCTGCCTTGTCCCCAGTCCCTCTGCAGCTCTCCTGGAGCCCCTTCAGGCGCTGGCAGGGGCTGGGAGCTGTCCCTGGAGCCTTCTCTTGTGCAGCTGAGCAGCCCCAGGTGTCCCGGGCTGGCTGCAGAGCAGAGGGGCTCCATCTTTCCACACCATCCAACCAAACAAACAGGGTGGTGAATGAAAAAAGAGGGATGATTCATCCCATGCCAAGGCTTTTTCTCTGTCATTAAGATTGCCATTTAAGATGCCTTAGCACAGTCTCTCTTTTTAAGTGGGACCAAAAATCAGGTTTGTTGGAGTGTCACCAGCCAGAGTGCCAGTGTCTTTCCAGGAGCAAGTTGGACACAACAGCAATAAGGCACAGGAAAATAGATTTGTTCACTGCAGGTTTGACATGCCACTTTGGGAATTTTATTAACCGTAATAAAACCCTCTTCAGTGCTGGCTGGGTTATTGCTGGGAGTGCCCCGAGACCCATGTGGCCTGGTTGCTTTATAGTGTCACCTCCCGGGTGTCTGCAGCACACAGCCAGGGCCCAGGGCTCCTGATCACTCATTTGAAGCAGGAGACAAATGGCACAAATATGAACTTAAGCCTTCCTTGACTGTCACCTGAAAATCTTGAAAAGCTTTTTGAAAATCTTTAAATCTTTTTGGCATCGATCAAGCTTTCTACATGGTGTTTAAATTCTGCTGTTACAAATAGTTACAAAGTCACTCTCATAAAGAAGAAACTTTTGTTTCTGTTTGTTAACAAATGCTGTTTTCAGTGAACACCCTGTTAGTGAAACCGTGTGGGTAGTTTTTTATCTCAACAGTGGAAGGCTGCCATGGTTAATCTTGCAAGTTACATCTTAGAATCACTGAGGTTGGAAAAGCCCTTTTAAGATCATTGAGTTCAAACATTAACTCAGCAGCACTGTGCTCGCTACTAAACCATATTCCCAAGTGCTACATATGCACCCCAAAGATGCTGGTGCAGTTCTCTCCATGCTGGGCCTGTAAGATTTCTCATTTTAAATGAATGAGAAAACATAGCCTGCATACAGCTGTGGGTCATTGCAGTCATCTAAAGAACGTGGGTTTGAATTGCTAGTCTGGAATTCTAATTTTTCATGTCTCATCAGCAATGCATTGAACTGTCCTGAGCCTGCTGTTCAGGTGGACCATCAAAAATCCATCATTCCTGCTGTTATCTACGTTCTTTTTATATAGACTCAATAAAAATTGTGTATATGTAGTGGCAGTGTGTGTTACTGCTCTCCTTAAAAATCTCATTCTTCTTATCTGCATTTCCAAGATACTCCCGCAGGCTGTTCAAAGCACATGTTGAGTGTCAGAGTCCAGGCTGACTGCAGTGAGTTAAGGCCTTTAATCTGAAATTGATTATTAAATTGCTACAGTACGGTCGCAATAAATGGCAGCATCGATCAGCCTGAAGAGAGGCTGAATAATAAAATCAATGCATGGCTTATTGCCTGAAAATATGAATGCTACCTGAGCTGTTTTATGCTGCCCTTCCAGCTGAGATATAATGGGATAGTAAGACGTGAGCACTTCAGCTCTTGTTGGAATTCCTGATGTAATTTTGTCTACTGTTTCAAGGCTGAAGATGTTTAAGCTGCACGAGAGCCTGAGAATGGTCCCAGGCTACTGCCACGAATGTTTGCAAAGCCAGTAGCCACATCTGTGACCTGACAGTGAAAAAAAAAAGTTGTCTGTGTTTAATTCAACTCAAATTAGCATCTTGAATCCCTTTCCTCTTCCTTCCCTCCCAGGAGGGCTACCATGGGCTGCATCCCTGGTGTGCAGCCACCACTGGGGTGAAGAGTGGCAGCTGTGTAAGACTTTCCTCTGGCTGGAAGTGTTGCCATGGTGTAATCGTGAGGTTGAACCATTCATTCTGCTGATGCAGTGCTGAACAGAACGTGCTCCTGTCTACACTGACCACAAGCCAGGAAGTTTTGGAAGGAAGTGGGGAAGATTACACTGAGGATAAGCAGAGTCGAATGTCAGGGTTTTTTTTAAAAAAAATAAATACTAATGAAAATATACATGAGGGCTTGGCTGGGGGGTGTCAGAGGGGGAAGACAGGGACGGCTTGAGAACCTGGAGCCAAGTTGGGAAGGGGTAGAGAACGTCAATGAAAAGGAGGATCACACAAGGCTGGTGAGAAAAGAAAGGTTGGGTGAGTATGAAAGAAAAGTAGTGAGAGAGGATAAGGATGCAGTGGAAGGGATCTGGCATGGCAGCAGGCTGGGAGATTGGAAGTGAGAGGTGGGGGTGAATATAGGTGTAAGGTGCCTAAGAGTAAAAAAAACTAAAGTGATGCAGAAAATTTAACAGGCTGGTCAAAACAGATGTGGAGAAAAGAGGTTGTAGAGAGGTGGTAGACAGTGGTTGAGATGCACAAAATGGCTGTGGGAGAGTTCTCTACCACAAACTGCGTGTCTGACACAGGAAATTAAACTTGCTGATTACCTTTGAGATTCTGGGCTTTGAACTCAACAGGAGTTGGATGCAGAAGAGCCTTTAACAACCTTGCCTTTTAGCTGCCTCGGTTCCTTGGACAGAGGTAGGGCAGAATCTTTTTGATTGGAAAAGCCCTCCAAGATCTTGGAGTCCAGCTGTTCTCCCAGCACTGCCAAGGCCACCACTAACCTATGTCCTCAGGTGCCATATCCACATTTTCTACAACTTTTCGACAAGTTTCCGTGTTTTCTGACTCCAAGAATATAAGTAACAGGGGAGCATAGAATTTAAATACCTAACCCTGAAAAGCAAGTGTCCAGGAAATGCCCCCTCAAAGGAGACTGATCCAGCCAGAATTTTTGTACCCTTAAGGCAAGGAAACAGGACACTGAGCTCAAGAAATAGGATAGGGAATCCCTTCATTATTAACGGGCAAAGAGGCTCCTTAGCCACTGCTGTGCTTGTTCTGATCATGTCACACAGTAAAGTTTATTCTTAGTCTTAGCCACAGCCTTATAAATAATAAAATGGGTCATGTTTTATCTTACCCCAGTGATCATTGTAATGCGGCTTTTGCCTGAGACTCTGCCAAGCTCAGACAGAGGCAGCATTTAGAAGTGGATAAAGTGAAGAGCACAATACAAAAGTAGACTCAGCTCTTTCCAAAATACGCACTTATCAGGAGCGAACCTGGTGGGTTTGCAGTGTGCACTGCTTTGGGAGGGAAAAAATGAGAAAAATGGGAACTTGAGGTTGCAGCATGTCTGTCTCTTCTCTCTGGTGACTGGGGACAGCACCCAGGGAATGGCTGGAGCTGTGCCAGGGCAGGTTTTGGTTGGCTATCAGGGAAAGGTTCTCCCCCAGAGGGTGCTGGGCACTGCCCAGGCTCCCCAGGGAATGGGCACGGCTCTGAGGCTGCCAGAGCTCCAGGAGAGCTTGGACACCTCTGCCAGGGATGCGCAGGGTGGGATTGTTGGGGTGTCTGTGCAGGGACAGGGGCTGGGCTGGATGGGCCTGGGGGGGCCCTTCCAGCTTGGGGTATTCTGTGATCCTGTGATACCACAAACTGTGTTTATTCTTTCAGCCTTTGCAGAGGATTCTCCTGCTAAGGAGCCAAGTACAATTAATCACAAAATGTTTTTTAAGGAAAAATGCAATAAATAGGTCTGTAGCAAGAAGGCTTTTGAGGGGCTGCTAAAAGTGAGTTTTCATTAAGACCTTTGTGTTTTGTAAAGGATTCATGTGTGTAGTCTGTTAACAGGCAAATGGATTGCAACCAACAGTAAAAGGCTCAAATACAATATGCTAATGCAGCATTTGATTCAAAGAAGAAATTATAAATTATCTCTTTATCCTATAAATATTTTCCTTGGGTTTTAATGGTGTAGTTCCTTCCATTATTTTTTTTTCACCAAACCTCTTTCTTCAGTGTTTATGTGGGCCGTGTGTGTTTGCGAGCAGACATGCAAACCCTCCCTCACTGGACTCTGGCTTCTTGTTGCAGAAGTTCCCCGAGCTGAAGTTCAAGTACGTGGAGGAGGAGCAGCCCGAGGAGTTCTTCATCCCCTACGTGTGGTCCCTGGTGTACAACTCTGCCGTGGCCCTGTACTGGAACCCCCGTGACATCCAGCTCTTCACCATGGACTCGGGCTGAGGGACGCCCGGGCCAGGCCAGCCCCGCTCCGTCTTACAGGAACCGAACCTCTGCCCCCCTCCCACCCTGACCCCTCCAACTGACCCCTCCGACCCCAGAGCCAGCGTCCAGCCCAGCCTCGCGCTGGGACAGACTGGTGTGGGGCACTGATGGCTTGTAGGCAACCTTGTGTTTATAGTCCATAACCTAGAGCTTGTTTGATGAAAATGAGGCCTTACACATGGGGTATGATGTTACTACCGACCACAAACCTGATCATCCTAACTCAACGGGCTAAATGAGATTGCAGGCTTTGATTTGGAGGCAGTGTTTGTATTTTTGGCTCTTTTCAAGTGGGCAGCTTCCTTGGGTCAAGCTTTTTATGGTCCCTTGGATGCTGCCGTGGGTTGCTCGTTACCCAGTCCCATGTTTTCACTCACAGCCCTTCGTTTCCGTGGCACTGTCAAGGCTGCAGCCCTTAAATTGCTGTCTACTCTGTCATCCGAGGGAACTAAGCAAGCAGCATCTCTAATCAGGTTAGCTCCCTGGCAGATTCAAAACACTTGATTTAGATGTTTGTAGGAGGATTTTCAATAGCAAGTCTTTTGTTGTTGTTGTTTGACTGGCAAATACTCTCCAGAGGGCAAGAAACACCTGCTTTCGGAGTCAGGTCCCTTACAGACTTGTTTTTCTGTGCTCCTGTGCAAAATTGTTCCTGGAAATTGAACGTGTAAGGAAAGGGGGGAAAAAAGACGTCCAAAGAAAATAATTACAAGATTGTAAAATATACCATTGTCCTGTAAATCTGTGCGTAATGGTGACTGTGTTTTGGGGATCCTTAACAAAGCTCTGTGTTGAAAACCTCCTGTTGGCTTTTAAAGTTTTATGGCAGAAGTATAAATTTATCTGAATGTAGAATACTACTCTCTTTTTTTTTGTTGTTTTCAAGTGCCCTTTCCCAATATACCTGTTTCAGCAGTGGGAAAAGCAAAAGAAGTGGTGTGATTTTGAAAGAAATCTCATTTTTCAAAGTGGGGATCATATTTTGGGGATGCCAGTTGCACACACGTGCACCCACTCTCCTTGTCCCACGTGCTGCTGTGTGGGGGACTGTCACCAGTGCATTGCATGCCAAAACTTCAGTTTCAAGGAATTAGTTCCTGAAGATGCGTGGCAACCCTCTGTATTCACTGCCTGCTCCAGCATGTTCTGTTTGTTGACCTGAGGAATCGGGTGCGTTTGCTTTCAGAGAGTCCTTTGAATGGCTTTAAATAGAATTTCTTGCACCATTTCGTTCCTCTGAAGGATGTGCTAAGATTGTACTTTCCTTTTATATGCTTATTTAGAGACAGAAGTCCATTTGAGTCCTACACAAATGGAAATGCTGGCTTATTAAAAAAAAAAAAAAAAAAGCTTTCCAAATTTATTTAACTATAGCTGCAAAGGGATATATACAGCCCATGAGCATTTAGGACTTTGAAATGGCAGAAGTTTTTGAGAAAAGTCAATGGTAAGACTGGAGATGCAGTGTTTTCTTAAGCAAATAGGAGAAATTAATTAACCATGACGGAGCTGCACATAAGTTGATCTGTATTTTGGATTTATTCTTTGTTTTGGTCTTTGAGCAAACGTAAAAAGGGGATAACTATTCTTGGTTACTGTAGTGATTTGTAATTTTGTCTTTATTAAAAGACTAAGAGTGTTTGTGAGTCAGCAGGGCTGCCCAGATTTTGGAAAGGTCAGTCTGAAGATGCACTTTTAAACCATGGATTCTAAAGCTGCTGGGCTGGCTCAGTGTTCATCCTTTTTAAACAACCCGGGGTGAGCAGAACCAGAGAGGCCCCGCCAGGGCAGACACTGCTCAGCCAGGTGTCAGACTGCAGAAGACCTGATTTGTCTGTGAAAGGGCTTTTTACAAGAGAGGGGCACATAAAGCAGCAATCTGATAGAATAGGTCAAACAGCTGCTGAGCCAACATCGGCGTCGCACAGAAAATTCGCTCTCACTGTCCTCCCGTTGTGGTGACACTGAGGTGCAGAGGGTTTGTTCTGATGAGATAATTTCCTCGTGTGTTTCATGAAATGCCCTGCTCCGGGGTCCCAGCTGGTTTGGAACAGCTGGAGTTACCACCTAAAGCCAAAACAGCAGAGCCAGACCAAGATTTAGGCAGAAATCCATGCTGGCCCCGTTGGCTCTCCCAAGAGCTGGAGCGTGACGTGGGCCTGGCAGTGTTCTAACATCTGCAGTCTGGTACGGTCACAAATACTCTGTTTTTCCTTCACCTTCGGGATCCTTTTCATTTCTTTGTGTGAAAGATTTATTATGCGTAATTACAAAAATAAAAAAGATAAAATGGTAAATACGGGGTGGCGTGTTTTATGTCACAGGTCTTGGCGTGGTCATCAGGCCCAACCAGATCAAGGGTTTATAATGTCCTCCATGATGTGCAATCAAGAAGAATGTAATTTTATTTATTGTATAAAGTAAATCAGTGTCCAAGTGAGTGTCTGGTAAACGAGGGAGCGTGTCATGCTGCAGTGTCACATGGAATGTCACCTCTTGCCAGCTTGGCTTCAGTGGTCGCAGTGGCCATGCCTGGGGGGGCACTGGGATTGTGCAGTCATGGGGGGAAACAGAGGAGAGACAAGGTTGTCCACACAAGACCAGACCTGTTTTGTTGCTGCACCCTCAGCTTCTCTTTCCTGTCCATTTCAGCTGAGGGTGTCTCTGGTTTTGGGGTGTGGGATGGGTGTTGCACCAGGACCTTCTCCTGACCGTGCTCATATTTGGGCTGACCTTACTGCGGCCTTCCTGAAGGTACTGACAGGAGAGCTGGAGAGAGACTTTGGAAAGGGGCCTGGAAGGACAGGACACAGGGAATGGCCAGAGGGCAGGGCTGGATGGGATCTTGGGAAGGAATTGCTGTGTGTGAGGGTGGGCAGGCCCTGGCACAGGGTGCCCAGAGCAGCTGTGGCTGCCCCTGGATCCCTGGCAGTGTCCAAGGCCAGGATGGACAGGGCATGGAGCAACCTGGGACGGTGGAAGGTGTCCCTGCCCACGGCAGGGGATGGGATGAGCTTTAAGATCCCTTCCAACCGTTCTGAGATTGTTGTAACATTCTTGCTCTGAGTGCTGATCACCGGTGTCACCACCTGCCTGGGCTCCCTGAGCAGCTGGAGATGGAAATCCATCGCTTTAGGGCTGGGGAGGAGAAGGCAGGTCTCTCAGAGGACCATACCTTCCAGAAGACCAAACAGGTAGGAAACTCAGCTGCTGTGTAAGTGGGGATTGTGGAGCCTCGTGCCTGTGTCCCTGGTGAGACAGAAATCCTCCTCTCTCAGGCAATAGAGTGAAACTCTGATCTTGCTGTGAAAGTGAGATGAGGAGGGGTGTTGGAAGATATAAATGCATTGGGCATCATTCACTTTGGCAAAAGCAGTCCAAAAACCCGCCAGATTTCTTGGCGTTTCTTGACCCTAATAGCCTAAAACCAAAGAGTATTGGCAAGTTACAGGGGAAAAATCCCAAAAAATCCAAGCTGTTTTGTACGTGCCACTAGATTGTTGATCTACCAGTTAAACAGGAAAGGAAGAAGCAAACAACTCCCCTCCCTTCTTTGGAAGCTCTAAAGATTTTGTACAACCTTTTCTACTGGTTTTATCATTGCATATGTTGTCTAATTCAGCCAAGTAAAGGTCAAATCTCATATTTAGTCAGCCCCAGGCTTTCTCGTAATTGGTTGGGCTTGGTCTGCAAAAACTCCACCTTCTGTGCTGGAAGAGCAGGAATTTCCTATATGATTGCACTTCCTAGAACCACCTGACCACTGCAAATCCTTTCCCATTTCTACCCATTCCCTCTTTTGGCCACCTTACCTAAAAATGTGTACCATTGGTGCTGGCAATACTGTAAAATTCAGCATCCCAGCTTCCTTTGTGTTTGATTCATTGTTAATTCTGGGATTTGAGGGAAATGACGTATTTATTGTCTGTTATTGTTAACAACTAGCAGTGTTTAAGGTAACAGCTGCACACCTGAGAGCCTTGTCCTAAGCCCCTGGATTCTGGAGCCTCAACTTTGGACACGTCCTGGCAGAAGCCATGGTGGCTGTGAGCTCTCAGTAGGGTTGCAGGTGCCCCTAGAGATTCACCTTTTAGGGCGGGATGTCCCGGATGCCACAAGGTTGGTTGTGGGGGTCAGGCTGGATGGGGCTGGGAATTGTTCTGGGCTTGGCCAGAAGGCTGACTTTAAACTCCGGAGGGTTACTCGCGGGTGGTGCCTTTGCACAGGTCAGTCAGGACACTCAGATGTGTGTGAAGGGCTCGGGAAGGATCACAGGGCTGGCTGGGAGTTCCCCTGTTCTGTTCACTTTTTGGGAAGGAGTCTTGGCAGGACATCCCCGGGCTGCTGTGACATCACCAGGGGAGTGCTCCAGGCCATCCTCCTGCCTGAAGACGTCAGCACAAGTCACCAGCAGCGCTCATTGCCTGATAACAGCTCTGCCAGCTGAAGATAATGGTATTTCACAGACAAAAGGGCAGCTCTTGCAACCTCCACTGACCCCAGCAGCAGAGCTGTACTTCCTGCTGTGACTGTGGGAACAGCGACTCATAAGGAGCAGGGCAGGGAGGTGCTGTGGGCACTGGAGATGATCGTTTGAAGGAATTACAGAGTGATTGGGTTGGAAGGGACTTAAAACATCCCAGGGCTGGAGCCCCTCTGCTCTGCAGCCAGCCCGGGACACCTGGGGCTGCTCAGCTGCACAAGAGAAGGCTCCAGGGACAGCTCCCAGCCCCTGCCAGGGCCTGAAGGGGCTCCAGGAGAGCTGCAGAGGGACTGGGGACAAGGCAGGCAGGGACAGCACCCAGGGAATGGCTTCCCAGTGCCAGAGGGCAGGGCTGGATGGGATCTTGGGAAGGAATCGCTGTGTGTGAGGGTGGGCAGGCCCTGGCACAGGGTGCCCAGAGAAATTGATGGAGCTGTGGAAATGACTGCAGAGTTGCATGGGCTTACTCAAAAGCAGCAACCCATGAGCTACATCCCTCCTTTGCAAGCCCCTGACTACAGATTCTGGCATCCCTTGACTGGGAATACCGGGGATGTCCCTGGAGTAACAACACTGTAGAAATGCTTTGCCTTTTGAGGGCAGTTAACCCCGAACTGCGAGGTTCCAGCTGAGATTACAGCTCGTAATCATTCAGTCATCGATTCTGGGTTATTGCTGGGTGGATGCATTTTGGATGTGAGGGCTGTGCTGCCTGCCTGCAAATGAATTACTCCAAGGAGCTGTGTTTGGTGTTGGAGGCTCTGCTACCACCCATGGACTGTGACAGCGCTTACATGTACTCAGATAAATGAAAATGTCACTATCAGTGAATCCCTCCAGATCACGAATCCAATACACCGTGGAGCTGCCAAACTGGGACAATTTGAATGAGAGATTTAAAGAGGAGAGACGATTTTTTTTTTTCTTTTTTAATGCTGCTGAAGCGCACGGCATAATCCTTCATCATCACTTTAAAAACTGTCTTAAAATTAATCCAAAATGAATACGTCTTGGCAGACGTGATGAAATGTTCAGCTGTACATAATGTTTTTGCCAGATGTCTTGGCAAACTAAATGGCAGACTTCAGTCTTCCTTGCAGTCACTTTGTGCTGCTGAAAGCCCTGAATGTGATGGCACCCGGGGAAAATTGAGGATCCGGAGAGGAGCAATGACAAAGTAGGTGACGTCCCAATGATGCTACCCTGGCTCCTCCTCCTATTTATGAGACGACAAAAAAATGCCTTTCAAAGAGCAAAACAGCTTATTAAAAACTGGCAATTTAAACTAGGAACAGCTGTCCTCGGCCTGCTGCTTCTATTTTTGTCCCTGTAGCCGTGTTCAGGGTCCATCCCCTCTCCCGGCGCAGCTCCTGCATCCAGTCTGCAGTGCCCCCCACTCCAGGAATCCTGCGGGGTGTGGGGCTTCGGGTGCAGGGGACCAGGGGTGCTGAGCCCCACCAGAGCTGTCTGTCCTTGTTTAAGAATGGTATCAGCTTGAGAATAATGGGAATAAACCACCTGGGCAAAACCATGTCTGGAGATTCAAAGCCTGTTACAAAACAGGTGCTTGAAGGCCAAAAAACATGTTTTTTTTCCTAAAACAGCCTTGAGTGTTGTTTTGTTGGTCAGGCAGTTCCTAGAGGGAGGAAAGCCATCATTCCTTGGTGTGAGATATTCAGTATCTTATATTTACTGGGCTGAGCTTTGGAATAAATGTTCTGCTTAGTGGTCTTGTGTCCTGTCCATGTCTCTGCATGGTGAGGAGTGAAGCAGCGACAACCAACAGAGCTGTTCTCACCCTGAAATGAAGCTCTTTGTGTTGGCTCCACGAAAAACCTTCACCTTCCCCCCACCCCCCAAAAAAGCAGTCTTGCAAGTTGCTCCCCACTGAAACACAACGTGAAAATTAAATTTAAATTATTTTCTTTCTCCTAAATCAAATCTCACAGGCGCCAATTGCCCTTTAAAAGGTCAAGCTTTTAGCCCACAAAATTGTAATCGATACATTATTGACCTAAACAGCAGCCATATCCTACAGGCTGCACTACAGGCTGCCTTTGTCTCCTTGCTTGGCTTCTCCTCCTTCCTGGTAGGGCACAGCAGGGCCAGGAAAGTGGTCCTGGTGAAGGTGGGATGGAGAGGGCTCATAAAACCTCGCATGCACAGCAGGGCTGGAGAAATGTGAGCACCACCAGCACCCACAGAGCAGGATTGCCCTTCCTTCCTTCCTTCCTTCCTTCCTTCCTTCCTTCCTTCCTTCCTCCCTTCCTCCCTTCCTCCCTTCCTCACTTCCTTCCCTTCCTTCCCTCCTCCCTCCCTCCCTTCCTATTTCCCAGATGTCCATCCCTAACACAGACCCAGAAGATGTTTTCCAGCAGCCCTTCTTTCCCTCCTCACCACGTTGTGTTTCCCCGTTCAGCTGGGGGCATTCATCCACACCAGAGCCACACCAGCAAGTGTCCAAGGGTCCCACATCCCTGGTCACTGTGGCCACCAGGACCAAGAGTGGCCTTGGGATGATGGAGGTGATGCTCTGCAGGACGGGAAATGAGGGGACGGAGCCTGGCCCGTGCCTCCCCACGGCAGGGAAGGAGTAAGAGGCTGGAGTGTGGGTAAGGATGGGTTGATGCCACATTTGAGGGCACCAGCCTCCCCACGGGTGTGTACCAGAGGCAGAGGGCAGAGGCCCTTCTTGACTGGCTGGGGAAGAAACAACGAGGCAATTCCTTCCTGCTTGTTGTCACTGACCCAGTGCAGCAAAGTCCAGTGAGTAGCCAGAGGAGCAGTGCTAGAGAATAAGCCAGAAGCCAGGGTCCAGACTCAAGGAGTGATTAACGAGGAGGAAATTACACTGATTAGGAAGGGGCTGAGCCTAGACAGGCAGTCTGGATGTGTAGGTGTGTGTATAGTGTGCATGTGTGTATATGCAGTACAGGTACATAAAGACACACTATTTACATATCCACAAGTTAAAATGGCACACCATTGTTATTTATCATTGATTTTATGATATGTTATCTATAAAATGCCCCTCTTTCTGATGTGCCACCCTGTCTGATGAAGGGCCATGAGTGAGAGCACAGCAGTGGCTGGGTTTGGGTCTGTGCCCTGTAGAACACTACCAAGAGGAAATGGACAAGTAGTGGCCACAGGTGATGCCTCAGCTGTGTTTGGGGCAGGACTTTGAGGTGACACCAGGCTTTTGCAGGCACTGGGGTGCGCAGAGAGGGTCGGGACAGCACATCCCAAGTCAGGAGGCTGCTAGTGCCAGATTCACCTGCTCCGTTACCTGGTGCCATGCGTGTTTGTGTTGTGGCTACAAGCATTAAGTGAGAGCAGATCAGCTGTGTTTGTGCAGCTGCTGACCTCGCTGTTGCGACATTTCCATCTGCCCCACTGTTGTATAACCCTCTGCTCCTGATGAAATTAAGAGCCAGGAAGAAATCCCTTCCTTCCCCAGAGCACACCAGGGCAGCTCAACCCCAGCCTTGGGCATCAAGGTTTCCCTCCAGCGTAGGCCTGAAATCCCCTGAATTCCTGTCTTGCCCTGTGGCCTTGGGCCAGCAGACATCCAAAGCCTTGTCTGTGCCGGTGTGCTTCAGCACCACATCTGGCTCTGAAAATCCTCAAGGGTTCTGAAAGTCCTCTCCAGGCCAAAACAATTGAGGAGCCAGCCCTGGGACGCCCATCTTTCACCTCTCTGATGCGCAGCAGCAGCAGCAGCAGCAGCAGCAGCCATCAGCCAGAGCAGCAGCTCCCCGTGCTGTGGCAGGCCCTTACCCCACCTCCTCCCTCAGAAAAGGCACAGCAGGATGGAGAGCATCCCTGAAATGTCCCAAAGCACAGCCTGCACACCTGGCTGGAGGATCCAGGGCTTTTTCCTTCAGTCTGGAGCCCAGATCTGGGGTTCATGAGGTTGGGAATAGCAGCCTGCTACACCTTCTTCCCAGTCAGTGCCCCCAGCCCCATGGTGGACCCTGGGGACCAGAAGTTGTCCACTGAATCCTCTCAATTTAAGAGACTCAGAAGTGGATTTGTCACTTTGCAATCCCAGTTTAAGGCCAGGTGGAGAGGGGTCAGGCTTGGGAAGGGTGGAGAGGGGTCGGGGTTTTTACTGATGCCTTTGCAGCACTGCCCTTCCAAGTTTTAAGAGTGTCTTTGCTAAGCAGCTTTCTCCTACCTCGACAGTAACCCTTGGGATGGCAACTCGGTGGGGTGCGTGTGGGAGATGATGAAAGACAGGGAGATGAAGAAACTTGTACTGAACACTCTGTTGGCTCTTGGCCTGAGACGCTGGGCCTGCTCACGGCCTCGCCAAGATCATTTTCTCTGGGAGGATACGCCGACGATGACAGCCAGGTATTTCTTTGATGCAATTCCGTGTATTACTGGGGAAAGTACGTAAAGTCCCGTTTCCCTGAACACCGCGGGGCCACGTCGGCTGCCACAGCCTGGAGCCCAAGCCCGAGCCTGCCTGGAGCCACCCCTGCACACCCCGGGTGCCTCCCCGCGCCCTCGCCTCGCGCTGCATTTCCCCAGATCCCTTTCTGGAACCTCCCTGGCACCCTGCTGGCTTGCTCCTTGCTTTCTCATCCCTCTGACATACTTAAAATACGCACACACCCCACCTTGTGCAACGCACCCCCCCCCCGAGCTGGGGCCCTGGCAGGACGAGCAGTCTCTCCTCCATCCTTTACAGAAATCCCCAAGGAAGTGTCTTGCTCTTGAGTGATTTTTTAGCAATTTCCATGGTAGTTCAAGGCCTGCATGAGAGTTTTTCCTGTTTTGGCTTTCACCAAACAAGGGTGAGAATGCCTTCCTTGCTTGAGTACCAAGGCAAGGTAGCAAATTGGCCAATTTGATGCTCACCTTCAGCAGAACAGGCCCTCAGATAAAAGTGAGGGTTGATAGTGCCACAACTGCAGCCTCTTGGAGGAGAGGAGGTGCTCTGCAAGGTGCCTGAGTCCTGCCTGGTGGAAAGGATTGTGGATTCCCTGCTGCTGCCTCTGTCCCCAGAGAGTGGCCACACGGGCTGTCCAGCCCACACTGACCCTGGGCATGGAGCACAACAAATCAGGGATTGTCTCTGGGGTCAGCCAACAGACAGAAAAAACGGTTTCCCAGACACCTCTGGATCCCTGGAAGTGTCCAAGGCCAGGCTGGAAGGGGCTTGGCACACTTTGGGATAGTGGAAGGTGTCCCTGCCCATGGCAGGGGGTGGGACTGGGGGAGGTTTAAGGCCTCTTCCAACCCAAACCACTCTGGTGTTCTGTGGCTCTGTGAAAAAATCTTCCTCAGGGTGGAGAGGAAAACCCAGGGAGAGGCTGGTAAAGCCCAGAGGCTGACCAGAGCTGGGAGGAGCAGGAGTCTCCATAAGCCACGCCTGGGTATTGCTCTGGATGGATGCTCAGAGGGAGACAGGGACCAACAACGGCAGCAATGCAATGGGGGAAAAAGGGGTAAAAGTACCGAATTTGAGGGTCTGCCCAAGATAAATCTGTGCATGGGCTGTCGGGCAGAGGGGGGAACCCAGGGCATGGAGTGACCCAGGTTTCCACCACGTTTCTGACTTGTTTTTCCTGCTGAAACCAATCCTTCTTTTGCAGAATTCACGAGAGTGGCCCACGCACAGAGCCACGTAAGAAGGGAATGTCCTTTTCTGGCTGCTGTGCCCGGGACAGAACGTCTCAGAGCACAATGAATGAAACACAAATGTGCGAGCGGCACTGACGCCACCACGTGCTGCCCCCTCAGCATCCTGGTGTGAGCTGGGGCCACGGCCAGCACACTCAGATGTGAAACAGCACAATGGAGACAGAGACCTCCTCTCCTGCCTGACAGACCCCTGTGGCTCCTCCATGGGCAGACACTGAGAGCAGGGAACACACCGCGAGGGAGAGCAGAACATCTGGGCTGCTGTTCAGTCAACGAGACACGGGCAAGTCATGCCCCTCCAGATAATCTCTTGCTCAAAATGAAAGCTCGCCACAGAAATTTGGAAGAGGAGGTGGAAGGAGAGGGGCAGGACTCCTATTATGCTTGGAAACTATTTAAATATGTCAATGTTAAGGGAGCGTAATTACCACTCAGGCAATTCCAGCAAACAAGTTGGTAAGAGCGCCTGCTTTACGGGAAATGCATTTCCTCTTGGCAGTCTCCTCCTGGCTGGGGATTATTGAGTGTGCAGCTCTCCCTCCATCCACTTCACTGGGCAACCAGCACCTCCCAGCCAGGCAGGGCTGCAGAGCAATGGGCTGGGGTGCTGTGGCATGAGGGACCACGAGGGTCAACCTAAACACCCCTTGCAAGTGATGCCTTAACCCCTGGCAAGGTCTGCTGCAGGTCTGAGGACACTGAGGAGCCCCGTGGCACTGAGGAGCGCCACTCCATGCTGTGCAGCCCTAGTTTAATGTCTTGGTTTTTGGGAAATTCCTTTCCCAGGAAACTTTCTGTAAACAAGAGAAATGTTTTTGTAACTGTACCCACGTTTATCCATTCTCTCTCACAGGAGAGGTTTCTTAATGAACATCTGTTTTAACCAATGTGATTGAGGAGGTTTGCCTCTGTTTCACCAATCAAATTGGTCTGTGTAAAATACTATATAAGAGAGTCACATCTCGAAAATAAAGGTTCACCTTTTCTAGCCTTCTGATCGAGAGTCTGCATCGTTGCTTGATGCTCAACAGCGACAATGCTGTCCTTGGGGTTCAGTGGTGACCATCATTTCTGCAGTCAAGGTCACCAGCAGCAGCCTGATGCTGCTCTGCTTCCCAGAGCATCTGCCTGGATCTTCCATTGCAGCCGTGCCATGGAAGGAGTCAGAGGAAGGAGAGGGCTGCAGTTCAGGGACTGGGCTCTGTGCTCAGATCTCCTGAGTCAGCTCCCAGCAGCCCCACCGATGTCCGTGTTATGTCACACAAGTCACTTCGCCTCGGTGACGCCGGCTCCAGCCTCAAAACCCTTCTGTGGTCTGGCTGTGTGGCAACACGGGGTCACTCTCTGGCTTGGGGAAGTTACTCAGGGCCTTTGGACTCCTGGTTTGAAAACACTGAACCCAAAAGTCAGGTTCCTTGAGCCATTAGTCACTGAAGAAACAACGGCTTCCCAAAGCCGCTGAGAACCTTCCCAGGGCTGCGGGGAGGAACAACCTCCCCCTGCTGTCGGAGATGCCCGGGGTGCAGCCGAGCTGGCAAACGACCCAGAGAGACACTGAAACGGGATCATTCCCGTGAACAATGGGAATTATCTCATGGGAAAGCCGCCCTGTGGAGTGGCCACCCTGCAGCTGTTCCCTCTGGGATCACACACAGGTGCTGCTGACCACTCGGCTACCCAATGCCATTTACACAATAACCCACACAAAAACCCCCAATCCTCAACTGAAGAGGTGCAATTAGCCTTCACCACTCATTAGAAGAGGCCCTGTGTATAATCCTAATTACCGAAGCTGCATGTTTTCCATCATCTCTGTCTGCTGTGCAAGTCCTTTCATCCACACGTTGCAGATGGTGAACCAAGATCTCAGGAGTTTGGAATGAGAGGAGCTTTAAGTTCCCTTTCAACCCAAACTATCCTGGGATACTGTGATTTTGCCACCCCTTTGACTAGTTTTGAATTGCACTGACTCAGCATTGCCCGATATGGTTTTTACAAGCCCGATGTGAAGTGTGTGAGTGCTCATTATTGTCCACAACACATGGACCATGGTATGAACCCTTTTAGATTCACTAAAAGCACTTGAATATTTTTAATTAATTCTTTTTCTTTTTCTTTCAATACCCACCCAATTTGAGCCCTGATCCCATCTCACGGCTGTAGAGGAGCTATAACAAAAGATTAGCTTATGTTTAATGTCTGTTTGGTGCCTGAAAGGCATCTTGAAAATGTAAAATGACACGGAAATGCTATATAATCATATTTTGTTGTCAACACTCCCCTTGAGCAATGCCCTTAAGCCTAACAAAAGCTTGCTGCAAGCACAGCAAATGTCCTCTCATTATTTTTGAGCAATCCCACCCCCTGCCCCGAAGTTTGGAGCACCACGATGATACCTGGCCACCTGGGGACATTATTTTTGCTGGGGTTTTGGGTCTCCCCATAATTTCTCATTGCAAAGCTCAAATTTCTGTTGCTCAGTCACTGCCTGCAGTACCTTGGAGGAGCTCAGAAGGTGAGGGGATAGTGTGCATGTCCCAAACACAGATAGCTGCATGGCTGTGGAGCCAAGGGCTGGTAGGTAAGAACACACGTGAGGAACACCAGGATGTGGCTGGAGAAGGGGCCATATGGAGGAAGGGCAGCACTTTTCTGGGACAAACCTTTGTTCTGGCTCCTGGAGCAAAGCACAACCCAGCTCAGTGCAGGAATGAAGTCAAGAAGTGGCCATGGACTTTAGCAAACCTTTGACACCTTCTCCCACATCATTCTGGAAAAGCTGCAGCCCATGGCTTGGACAGGTTCAGTCTTAGCTGGGCTCAGGAGGGGCTGCTGGCCAGGCCCAGAGAGTGGTGGGGAAAGGGGCCACATCCAGCTGGGGCTGGGCACAGATGGGGCACTTCCCCAGGGCTCAGGATTGGGGTCACCCCAACCCCCTGCAGCTCCAGGCTGGGGTGGAGAGGCTGGAAAGCTGGAAAAGGCCCTGAGGGTGCTGGTGCCAGCAGCTGGGCATGAGCCCAGGGGTGTCCAGATGGGCAGGAGGTCCCTGGGTTATCCCAGCCGTGGTGTGACACAGCCCCAGGGCAGGGCCTGTCCCCTGGGCTGGCACTGCTGAGGCACCTCCAGTGCTGGGGACAGCTCTGGGACCCTCAGGACAAGAGAGACACCGAGGGGCTGGAGCGTGTCCAGGGCAGGGAACGGAGCTGGGGAAGGGGCTGGAGCCCCAGGAGGGGCTGAGGGAGCTGGGAAAGGGGCTCAGCCTGGAGAAAAGGAGGCTCAGGGGGGACCTTGTGGCTCTGCACAACTCCCTGACAGGAGGGGACAGCCGGGGGGGTCGGGCTGTGCTCCAGGGAACAGGGACAGGAGGAGAGGGAACGGCCTCAGGGGAGGCTCAGGTTGGATATTGGGGAAAAGCCCTCCATGGAAAGGGTGGTCAGGCCTTGGAAGGGGCTGCCCAGGGAGGTGTCGAAGTCCCCACTCCTGGAGCTGTCCAAGGAGTGACTGGATGTAGCACTCAGTGCTCTGGGCTGGTGACAAGGTGGGGATTGGTCACAGATTGGACTTGGTGGTCTGGGATGTCTTTTCCAGCCTCATGGATCCTGTGAATCTGTGACCGCGGAGGGGACAAGGCAAGGCCACCCAAGATGTCTGAAGCCTCTAAACCAGAGGCCCAAAAAGGAAAGGCCCAAAAGAACTGGCTGTGCATGAGAACTGATTGGAACAAACAGTGAGAAACTTCTCTCCAGGTGAGGACAACTTCTCTATAAAAGGTGCACCCAAAAAGCCTGGATGGCACTCCCAGGACCCTGAACATCCAATCAGTTGGATGGATCTGTGCTGGAGCCAGAACTGGGGATTTCTCTTTCTCCCTTTCTCCCTTTCTCCCTTTCTCCCTTTCTCCCTTTCTCCCTTCCTTTCTCTCTCCAATTCATCTCTCTCTTCCCTTCCACCCTACCCCGTTATCCAAACCCCACTGCCATGTCCTTACATTGGGGTATCAGGGACTAACACACCAATTTCCATGACACAGCGGGTGTAACTCACTAACAAAACTTTGTAAGATTTCGCAGATCCTCTGACTTTTGTCATTCCTTTGACCTGCAAGTCCTGGGTGCTCCCTTCTCCTTAGGGGTGGGATCCCAAGAAGCTGCTGCCATGCAGGGTCCAGCCCCCAATATCCCAGCAGAAAGGTGATGGACAGGATTCCCCCACTCACATCTTTGGGGGGAACCCAAGCTGAGCTGCTTCATTTTCCTGTGTTTCACCCCTCATGAAGTGTGTCCTTGCTCATGATTCCAAATTCTTGCTGAAAAGCCACCATTGGGACAACAAACATTATTTAAAGTTTTGTGTTTTGCCCAGTGGCAGGGGCAGGCCCATCTCTGCACTCAGAAGGCACCACACTCCATCATTTCTTTTGCTGCTTCCCTCAGATCACACCAACCCATCCCAAAGCTATGTCCCTGCTTTTCTCCCCAGACAGCCCCTGGGTGACAGCGTTTGGGGTTGTCACTGCTGCAAGGACCGGCTGGTACCTGCTCCAACAGGGCATGGTGTGCGCTGATCTGTCCCCACAGCTGTAATCTGATAAAATAATGCCTGGAGCCCAGCCCGGGGACCCCATGGATGGCTCCCCACTTGTGCCAGGCTCCTGCTGTCTGTCACAGGAGACAAGGGACATGCTGTGACACGGGGCCAGGCTCTGGGGTGTGTGCGATGTGAGGTGGGGGAGTCTCAGGAATGAGCTCTGGGAGTCAGCTGTTGGAAAAAAAAACCAAAAAATCCGTAGGGGAGGCAGCAGAGGAAGGTCCTTTCCCTTGTCTCCTGTGCTGCTGTAGGGTGTCAGTGAGGACAGGTCCTTGCAGCCACCACAGCACTGGGGCCCCATTAATTGTGGAGAGTTGACAGCAGCAATAACTCAGCCTGGGAAAGAAAAGGAGCTGCTGCACCCAGTCCAGAGGAGCTCCCAGGGCTGGAGCCCCTCTGCTCTGCAGCCAGCCCGGGACACCTGGGGCTGCTCAGCTGCACAAGAGAAGGCTCCAGGGACAGCTCCCAGCCCCTGCCAGGGCCTGGAGGGGCTCCAGGAGAGCTGCAGAGGGACTGGGGACAAGGCACGGAGGGACAGCAGACAGGGAACCCTAACCCTAGCCATTCTGTTTCAAACTCTAAGTGCCTCTGTCAGGATGGAAGGTTCCAGACACAGAGAGGAGCTGCCCAGAGAAGTGAAGACAAACACAGTGGTGCTGATGGTGGTGCCTGGGCACAGAGCTTGCTCCTAGGTGGGGTGGCAGGAAAGATGCTGATGTTTTACAGCACAGCCCAGACTGTTCTGATCTGATCCCATTTGCTCACCGAAGTGTTATAATACTGCCTGGTCCCTGCAGAGGAGGTGGAGGAGGCAGGGAAGCGCAGCCACAGCTGCCCCAGCGGCACGTCCTGAGCTGTCTCTGCACCCACAGAAGGTGCAGGGATGTGGAGAGTGGTGTCATGACATCCTTGTCAGCTGAGGGGATGGCCCTGGATTTGAGTGTCCAAAGCTGTGCTGGCCTTGTCCCTGCTGCAATTTAAGTTGTGGGCAATCACTTTGCCCCGGGTTTTAATTTTTAGATAAAATTAGGAGAGACAAATCCCAGCCAAACCATGCACCTTTTGGCCCTACAGGATGAGATTATCTATTATATTGCATCCCACCATGCCATCCTGAGAAGAGAGGCTGCTCCATCCTCTTTGCTCCACTTTCATCACTCCTGGGGCCACAGGGGACACAGAAAATTTGTGTTGCTCCCTGCTTTGCCTGGCTGACAGCACCTGCAGCTGCTTCCCTGCCCTTTCCTTGTGGGACGCACGGCTTGGGAAGGATGAACTTTCTCAGAGGGAGACAGTTGTAGCTGGTGGCTGAAACTGAGCTCCTTAAATTGAAGGGCTGTTAGGAACAGCCCAGCCAAAACCTAATGTGGATTGAAATACAGGAGCTGGAAGCCTGAATCCTTTGAGATCAGTGAATCCTCCGAGGCTGATGATAAAGATGCTGCTCTCTTCAGTAGGGCCAGAGCACAAAGACAAACCCAGCTGTGTTACAAGGAGAAACTGTTCTCCCGAAGCATCAGGTCACTTAAAAGAGTGATTCCTGGCTGTGATCCCAACAGTACTGCACTTGGAGAGAGGACTGAGACACTAACACGGAGCAAGCTTGATACTTCACGTCTGGTTTATTTGTTTGATGAAAAATTTTCAAGGAACGAATGAGAAAAGAAGTTCTTACTTTTTCTACTGCATAAATGTTGGAGAAAATTATTTCTCTTCCCTGTAATTAACCTTGGGGAGGAACTTCTCTGACTGGCATTTCACCCCAGCTGTCACTGAGAAAGATGGATTGGAAGAAGTAGAAGGGAAATAAGGAGATTTAAAAATAATCTAGATTCCATTTCTCTGTAATTTAAAGAGAGCCGAACTGTCCACATCCCGTTGCCTGCAGACAAAACAAGGTGCAAGGTAGATCCCTTCAGAAGCACTTCAGGTGATTAAAAGAAAGGCCTTCACAGAACACATTTCCTTGAATAAACACCAGTCTTATTCCCAACTTCTGACCTAGGTACCCAACCACAGGGATTTCTGCATCTCCCAAAATGAATTTTGTGGGGGGAAAAGAAAAAGCAACCTGTGGGTGCAAAACACCAAGGAAAGCGGATCGTCCTCTTCGGCAGCCCAAGGTTTCCAGGGAGACATGCAGCCAGCCTGGTTTTCATGGAAATGTTAAATATCCAAGCTCTGAACAGCCTCAGACACCCCTGGCCTGAAAAGACCCGCAGAGGCAGAGCATCCTGCTTTGTGCTGTGTTTTCATATGGATGCAAGCCTGGCTTTTAACCACAGCGTCCTAATGGAGATTAAACAACTCCACAAACAGCTGCTCTGCGGTGATATCAAGTGGGGACTGGATGAATTTATCAATTTAGATGGAACTGGGGAAGTTCTGCTAATGCACTTGAACAACAAAGGTGCACAGATGGCAACTGAAATGCTTAGGGAACTTCTTAAGAAAAATCCAGTTGAGCCTTATAAACAAATGTCCTTTGTAAAACCAGCATCTGAGGACTGAGGGAGAGAGACTCCGTCTGAACCACTTTAATTAAAATATTATTTTTTTTTGCCATCAGGGACCTGCCTGAAGCTCGAGATGTTTAAATTATCAGTATGGTTGCAACAACCACATGGCTGTAGGGAGCAAAAAGGGAAGGCAAGATTTGCATGCGGCCCATCAGCGCTTGTTAAGGAAGGGGCAATTGGAAAAAAAATAAAAAAAGAAAGAAAAAGAAAAGAAACCGGCCTTATACAATTCTTTCCTGCTCATTTTAGTGCGGGCAGGGGTGTTTTGTGCGGGCAAGCACCTTGTATGCATTCACAGAGGCCTTTGAAGCTGCCCAAACACAAAACATCAGGCTGGCAGAGCTTGCCTCGCCTGACACGCACACGGGTAAGGGCAGGGGAAGGCAACAGCTTAGCTGATGGCTTTGAACTCATGCATGCATTTTCCAATTTATTTAAACGGCCCGGCCAGATAAACATCAGCACCCTGGACTGACGGTAATATTCACCAGAACAAATGTTCCAGGTTTTCAGCCCATGACTTATTCAAACCACTTGGGGGGGAACGGGGCTGCTGAACTCGTGTCGCCTTCGAACCCAAAGCCTCCCGGGGAAGGGACTGGGCTGACCCCATCCACGTGTCCTCGTGCTCGGAGGGGATTCTGCCCCTCTGCCCCCGTGCTCAGGTCAGACCCCACCTGCAGAGCTGCCCCAGCCCTGCCTCCAACAGCACAAGGACGTGGAGCTGCTGGAGAGAGTCCAGAGGAAACATCAAGATGGTCAGAGGGATGGAGCAGCCCTGGGATCAGGAAAAGGCTGAGAGAATTGGGATTGTTCAGCCTGCAGTGGGCAAGCTCCGAGATAGCCTGATTGTGGCCTTCCAGGGCCTGAAGGAGCCACCAAAAATATGGAGAGAGACAATTTACAAGGGCCTGGAGTGACAGGACAAGGGGAATGGCTTCACACTGCCAGAGAGTAGGTTCAGAGTAGATAACGAGGAGAAATCATTCCCTGTGAGGGTAGTGAGGCCCTGGCACAGGGTGCCCAGAGCAGCTGTGGCTGCCCCTGGATCCCTGGCAGTGTCCAAGGCCAGGCTGGACAGGGCTTGGAACAACCTGGGATAGTGGAAGGTGTCCCTGCCCATGGCAGGAGCAGGATGGGCTTTAAAGCTCCCTTCCAGCCCAAACCACTCCACATTTCTATGACACATGAGCAAGGAAAGCTGCTGGGTTTAAGTGGTGTTGTGTTAGAAAGACCTGCAAGGGTGCCGCAGCATTAGAGGAGCTGTTCTCCTGCAAGATCTTGTTAACCAGGGACAAGGGGTTTGTATTTCGTAGGGGACTGGAGCAGGCTGCATCCTCAGCAAGCTTCCATTCCCTGCTCCCCTCCTAGGGTGAACCAGTCCATCTTGGAGTCTGTGTCTCAAAACCAGGTCCCCATTAATGCTGGGATGATGCTGCTGTGCCTCCTGTCACCTTGGATGAGCCAGGGCAGCCAGGCTCTTCCAGGGGCTCTGCAATTTTTGCTGCCCACGGCAGGGTTTGAGGCCAAAGGAACACCTGAGGCACTGATGAGTAAATGCCAATTAAATATAACTCATATTCTGGCCTGTGGCTCGGCAGGACACCCAGACATGATCTCCAGCCCCAGCCTGTACCATCAGATGGAAGGAGCAGCTTTCTCATCCAGAGTTCATGCCCGGGGATGGTGCCCTGGGGAAGGGGGGAAGGACACACATGCCAGGGTGATGTCCAGGGGCCCAGGCCCTGCCAAGCCCCACAACAAACCACTAAACCACCTGCTCTGCTCTCCTGGGGGCTGTGTCAGATGTGGTACACGTTTGGTGGAGGGAGACGGAGGGAGGAGAAGGGGGGAGGTGGGTTCTGCAGGGCACTGGGAGGAAGAGTTTGCCGCATTACAAGAGTTACATTTTTCTTTATGTGCTGGTTTCACTGACCTCTGCAAACCCAAGCAGGGAGGGAAAAATGGGAACACACTGAAATCATGGAACCATGGGATGGCTTGGGGTGGAAGGGACTTTCAAAGGGTATCCAGCCCTCCTGCAAGCAGCACGGACACCTCCAATACACTGAGAGGCCCTCTAAAAATTGATTTTGCTATACTTTGAAATGATGCAAGCCAATGGCAAGGATGTGTACTGATGTTTCTGAAGGCCACGTGACGTACATTGTGCAGGGACTGGGGCCAGTGATTTGAATTTTCGTGGGTTAAGAGGTCTGTGTCTTCACTGCTTAACCACAGCCAGCCGCATGTGGACAGCAGGGACATCCTTGTCTTCTTTGGAGGCACATAAAATCAGTCACATGCAGGAAGATGGAGGAGTTATGCCATAATAATAAAAATTAGTGTGTGTGTGCTGTGCCAGTCAACTTCCCCTTAAAACCAAGCCCTGCTATGTGCTTTATTCCCTGGCATTCAATCCAAAAAGTATTTCCCATTTCTTTTTTGAATCAGGACAGAAAATGCTGTCATGTCAGGGACAGTCAGAAATGGGCTCCAGTCTCTCAGCAGCCATAGGAGTAATGCACTGGGCCTTCCTGTAATCTTGCTATTTCAGTTGGAGGCATTTCCTGGGATAGGTGGAGACTTCTTTTAAGAAAAAAAACCAGAATTATATATTGATGCTCAACTTTTTCATATTTACATGGTAATGTATCAAATGCAGCATAATGGCCAAGAGCTGCAAACCTTGTCCCAAGCCAGGACTTCCTGAGGCCCACGGAGCAGAGACCACTCACACCAGTGGGAGCTGGGGCTCTGCAAGCACCAGAGAACAGCTCAGAACACAAACAACCGAGAGCAAAACTTCTCAGAAATCCATTAAAGAACAGGCTGGTGCCAAATCAATAAAGACTGCAGGACGGATTAGCTGATGTATGGAACAGGAAAGAGTGAATCGTGTGCTCACCTTTCCTGAACTCACTTCTGGCACATCCCACCTGCCCCCCATGGGCTGGGAGGGGATCAGGTGGATGTGTGGGTACACAAAATAATACCCCGAAGAACTGCACTCAGTGGTTTTAGCACAGGTTTCTTTCTTCAATTGCATATAGTCACAAATAGATTATTTCTGTTTCTTTACATGCTGAGCTGACTCAGAAGCTAATTCATAAGGTATTTAGTGCAAATCGTTTCTGACAATAGTCAGCATTTCAATTCCATGGCAATTCTAACCTGTCATTTACAGATTATCCAGTATGAACTAAATATCAAGGTCCTACTCTCTCTCTCTTAAGTCACAAATTTTATACTTGGAAAAGGCTTTGCAGGTGTTGGGAACACACAGTGGTTGGCCTGATCTTATTTGCCAGCCATTCTTAGAAAACAAGAAGCTGTATATAATATTTTGCTGTCTAATTATGAGGTCCATTTTAGTGGTCTGCCTGCTGCTGTCATGCACTGATGCTTGTACTGCAGTAAAAGCTGAAAAGCACCTTTACAGTGCATTGTCTAGTACAGCCACTCTGGGCTAAAGGACACTGAACACAGAGGTGTCCCCCCCTCAGGCCACCAGTCCCCATTTTCTCCTCATCTGTGGTTCCCGTGCAGCCCCTCTCCTAATTCTGGACTTGCCTCAGATCCTGAGAAGCCCCCCAGCTTTTGTCTTAGGAAGAGGGGTCTAAGCACGTGGGTATATCACATAATCATGGAATCGTAGAATCGTTTGGGTGGAAAAGGACCTTAAAGCTCATCCCATCCCACCCCCAGCCATGGGCAGGGACACCTTCCACCGTCCCAGGCTGTTCCAAGCCCTGTCCAGCCTGGCCTTGGACACTGCCAGGGATCCAGGGGCAGCCACAGCTGCTCTGGGCACCCTGTGCCAGGGCCTGCCCACCCTCACACACACCAATTCCTTCCCAAGATCCCATCCAGCCCTGCCCTCTGGCACTGGGAAGCCATTCCCTGGGTGCTGTCCCTGCCTGCCTTGTCCCCAGTCCCTCTGCAGCTCTCCTGGAGCCCCTTCAGGCCCTGGCAGGGGCTGGGAGCTGTCCCTGGAGCTGTCTCTGGCTGGCTCCAGAGCAGAGGGGCTCCAGCCCTGTTGCAAAGCCCTGAATTTATTGGGATTTTTTCACTGGCGTGCATGGGCCCCAATTCCCGGCTGTGCTTCACAGAGAGCTGCCACGAGCCAAAGACCTTCCAGAGCCTCACACATCTAGGACAGGCTTCCAGGAAAACAAGTGGACTCCAGAAAGGCAGGAATGGAAACAATAACCCCGTTCTGGATTTGGCTGATGGACAAGGGCCTGTGTCAGGAAACAGGGCGGAGGCATGAGGGGCTGATGCCACCCAGCAGGGAGCCCAGCCTGCCACTGCTCGGAGAGGATGGGGATTGTTTGCTCTGGTCGCTTTCCAAAGCCATCCCGACGACTCGGAGGTGGGGGGGATTTCGAGGAAACACTCGAGATGCTCACCCAGGCCTTGTTTTAAAACGTGGCTCAGCAAAACTCCCTGTTTCACACGGGAAGGCCGCTCAGTGCGTGGTGGGGGAAAGTGATGGAGGCAGAGCAGAGGCCATCAGGCATCTGGGGCCACCAAAGGCCAGCTGGGTTTTCCAACATCCTCCACCAGGTGCTGGAAGGAAAAATATGAAAAGTCTTTGGGGTGCAGTGTGACTCCATTAAAAGAAAAAAAAATTAAACAAATCCCTAATTAACTATGCTATTAAAGGTTCGTCCCTTTCTCTGGAGGAAAGATCAACATTGGGATGGATGCTTGCTAATAAATCAGGAGGGCTTTGTTCATCGGCCAGCTCCCCCACAGGCTGGGTGGGTGGTCTTCCTGAGAGTTAAATCTCTTTAACCTCAGTATCTCTATCTGCGAGATGGGTAGGAAAAATACGTATTTCCTATATATTCCCTTCTCCCTTTAAATGTCAAACTTCAAAAGAAATGTAAAACAATTAAGAAATCTGAGGTGTTGGTGCTATTTTTTGCATAGCAAAAGCCAAAACTCCTGGGTGAGAAGTCCTTTTAGCCTTTGTGACCACAGAGATTTTTTTTTTAATATAGAGGGGATCCCAAGAGGGGAGATGGGCAAAACCTGCCAGGTCCTGAATGGGACCCCTTCTAAATGGGAGGATTTGGGTGGAACATCCCCGTCAGCAGACAGGTAATCTCCCGCCTAGACAGAATGTCAGGAACTGTCTGGAAACATCTCATCCTACCTTGGGCATGGCAGGCACAGGAACATCATGACCTGCAGTGGACAGCCAGGCTTTAGGGTGCTTATTAAACCCACTCAAGTTTCCCAGTGCTCACTAAGCCAGGGCTCACTCCATCTCATTATCGTATAGTTTTACCCGATCTTGGGTTTTAGCTAATTGCTTTTTTACCTTGGATTACCTGGACAAGGCTTTTATGTAACAGTTCTTGCTGAGATGGAAAACATGAGCGGACGGAACGTGGGCCCTGCAGGTTGGTACTTAGGTGACTCTGACAAGAGTGTGACCAAGAACATTGTACAAAATGGTGAATTTGAACATCCCTGGTGTCTGCTGAGTCAAACAGCTGTGGCTCAAACCACAGAGGAAACCATCCAGAGGGAACTGGATTTGTTTTTCAAAGTAGCCAGCCTAGACATAATTTTGCCACCTTGCACCTTTGTATTCTCCTTCTCCCCTCTTACTGTGCTTTGGGGAAAATTTCAAGATTGCCTTTTGTTGTGTTCTGTCATCAGTCCCACAATTTCCCAGCGTAAGCTGCAAGGTGTTAGCAAACAGTGGGAACAGCAAAAAACACTTCGCTGCTATTGTGAAAGCATAGGTATAATGTATCTATTTGCTGAACTACAGAAAATTCCTTTCCTCCTGCAGATGAGTGCTGGCAAAATTGGCCACTTAATTCTGAAAGAATTAATTTCTCTCAAAGAAAGTAACAGCAATTACTTCAATGTCATGGCAACACACAACAGCACTGTGTGAGATGTCTCTCACCATCTCCTCACTGCAGCCTTCCCTTGGAAATCAAAAGAAAAAAAAAGAAAACAGACAACAAAAAACAAAACCAACATCATTTCGGCAGCAGTTTAGCACTGAGGTGTCCTGGGTAAGCCTTACCCATGGTACCAGGCCTGGTGGATTTGGGGGAGCATCTCCAGCAAGCAACACTTGGAGCATTCTCCCTCTGCTCTGCCCAGCCCAGGACTGCTTGGGCAGGAGGCTGACAGCACCTCCCTGTCTGCTGCCAAAATCCTCCCCGGAGCAGGCGCAGAGCTTATCAGACAAGCACAGGACCAGTGTTTTGTGCACCTCAGCAACCATCTCACGGGGTCCAGGGCTTCAAGGGGCTTTGCTGGGCGGTGCAGGGATGACCAGCGTGGGTGTGGGGGCCCAGGCTTTTGGCTTGCCACGTGAGAGTAAATGCAAATTATCTTGCTCTCCAAGCTAATGGGAATAAAATCCTTACAGGATTACACTGAGTCTCTCTAGGATCCGCGGCTCACCCTCCCAAAAATCAGCTCTCTTGCCTTCGGCCAGGGCTCAGTCAAACGTATGGGTGGAGTACGGGCGGATTCCCAATGATATCATGGAAGGATGTGGGTTTGCCTGCAAATTCCTGTGTCTTCTCCTGAGCTAATTTCACTCTTTGTTTACTCTTATCAGGCCTTCTGCAGCCAAGAATTAATTAGCAGCACTGCCTTAGTACATTGGGGTCCTACCAGTTCAAGTCATTGTATGCACACAAAGCCAAGAAGATTTGCACAGCCTAAAACAATTTTTTAAAAGGAAGTCACTACTAAGCAATATTACTGGTTGAAACATCAGCTAATTATACCAGCAAAAACAAACACTGAAGAGAGACCAACTCTCCAGTTTTGCCATGTATAAAGCAAGCAGTGCCAGTGTTCTGGAGGAAGATGCTTTCGTAAGGACTTTGACATTTTGTTTTGGTTGCTGAGGAGCTTTCTGTCTGACTGCCCTCCACCATGCCAGGTACCTGGACAGGTCAGGCCAGAGAGCCTCACTTAATGCATTGCCTGGGGCTGTGCATTTTGGCTTTTGTTCTGTTTGGGTTTTTTTTTTTTTTTTT